>JBBPBX010023412.1:0-40550 GCA_038048925.1 Garcialebias charrua | reverse complement strand
TGTGGTGGACCACTAGGGGGCTCTACTCACACCCAGTGGACCGAATGTATTACAGGATGCTTTTATTGTGAAAGGTCCAGAGGACCGGATGTTGTGTTGGTATATAAGGCGGTGTTGGGTGGTTTCCCGCCAGTTTAGTAGGAGTTGATTAAAAGTGAAGACTTACGTCCCGTCTCCTGTGTCGTCTCTTCACCGCCTCCTACATCTGGTGACCCTTGTGAATTGAAATGACGACATCTGAAGGTCAAGCCAGCTCTCCTCAGCTGTCCGCGGTTGTGGAACCTCCACCGGCGGCCCCGCACGCTTTTGCGGTGGCCGTTAAAATCCCGGACTTCTGGCTGCACGCACCTCGGTCGTGGTTCGCCCACGTCGAATCACAGTTTGCTCTTCGCGGGATCTCTGCAGACGACACAAAGTACCACCATGTGGTCGCTTCACTGGACCCATTGTCCACCCAGCGGGTAATGAGCCTGCTCGAAGACCCTCCTGCACAGGGAAAATACGACGCCCTCAAGGAGCTCCTTCTGCAGCGTTACACGCTCTCAGACACGGAGCGCGCCGAGAAGCTGTTTACCTTCTCCGATTTGGGCGATGGAACAGCTCTTGAGCTCATGGAAGGAA
This sequence comes from Garcialebias charrua, assembly GCA_038048925.1. Classification (NCBI taxonomy): domain Eukaryota; kingdom Metazoa; phylum Chordata; class Actinopteri; order Cyprinodontiformes; family Rivulidae; genus Garcialebias; species Garcialebias charrua. Next base: position 39,929 of record JBBPBX010023412.1, on the reverse strand, counting down.
TGTTGTCTTTGAGGGGTTCAGCTGACTGTGAATTTCTCTTTCTCCACCTCTTCCCGGCTCCAGTGCGCACTGCCCTGGCCAACTCCCCGTTCCTGCAGCAGAAGGATTACCGCTCGCTGGCCCGCGAAGCCGACCGCATCCTGCTGGCTGCGAGGACGTTCACGGTCCAAGCGGCGGTCCCTGGATCTCCAGCAGCGCCCGAGCTTCGAGCATCGCCCTCAGCGCCGGACGAGCCAGCGGTCGTAGCGGGGGTCGCCCGCAGGCGGTCAGGAGCAAGCCTTTGTTTCTACCACCAACGTTTTGGCGCCAAGGCACGACGATGCGTCCCACCGTGCAGTTTCAAGCCGCAGGGAAACGAGGACGCCAGCGGCCGCTAGCAGTCGCGGCCGTTGGCGACAAGGAAAGGCTGCTTTTCATCGAAGACACGAGGTCGGGGAGGCGGTTCCTGGTGGACTCCGGCTCGCAGAAGAGCCTCGTTCCCCCGACTGGCTCCGACAGGTTAGCAGAAGGCTGCGGTCCGCAGCTAACCGCGGCTAACGGCTATCCCATCAAGACGTTTGGCGAAAGGTTGGTGACTGTTCGTTTCCATGAACGGGACTTCCAGTGGAACTTTGTTGTAGCTGCTAGCTCAGTCCCTATTTTAGGGGCTGATTTTCTTTGTGCTCACGGGCTCCTGGTTGATTTAGCTAACAGACGTTTGATCGACGCTGTGTCTTTTTCGTCACTGCCTTGTGAGACGCGAGGAGCTGGGCCTTTAATGCATGCTAACTTTTTAGCTTCGGGTAACGTGTTTCAGCGTTTATTGTCTGAGTTCCCCTCACTGACTGTTCCTGATTTTGCAAACACAAACACAAAACATGGGGTCGAACATTATATTCCCACAACGGGCCCCCCGGTGTTCGCACGTGCACGCCGCCTCGATGCTACTAAGCTAGCAATAGCACAGGAAGAGTTTGCTAACATGGAGCGTTTAGGCATCGTGCAGCGCTCAAACAGTCCGTGGGCCTCCCCCCTGCACATGGTGCCCAAAGCAGACGGCAAATGGCGTCCATGTGGGGATTTCCGCCGCCTTAATAACATCACAGAGAACGATCGTTATCCCATCCCCCACATCCAGGATTTTTCAGTGCACCTGGCTGGGACCTCCATTTTTTCTAAAGTAGATTTAGTACGGGGGTACCACCAGGTTCCTGTGCATGTGGAGGATGTCCCTAAGACCGCTGTTATCACGCCTTTCGGCCTGTTTGAGTTTTTGCGCATGCCTTTTGGTCTTAAAGGTGCAGCACAAACATTTCAGCGGTTGATGGATTCAGTCCTAAGGGGTCTGTCCTTCGTATTTGTGTACCTGGATGACGTCCTGGTGGCTAGCAGCTCGGCTGAGCAGCACTTGTCCCACCTCCGTGAGGTTTTTCAGCGCCTGGCAGCACATGGCCTGATTGTAAATACAGCGAAATGCCAGTTTGGGCTGCCAGTCATTGACTTTTTGGGCCACCGCATTTCTGCAAGTGGTGCTGTCCCGTTACCAAACAAAGTGCAGGCGGTGTCAGATTTCCCACAGCCCCAGTCTGTTAAAGCGCTACAAGAATTTTTGGGAATGGTTAACTTCTATAACCGTTTCCTCCCCAGGGCAGCACAACTGCTGCGTCCGCTCTATGGAGCGCTGAAAAAGAAAAAGCCCAACGACAGCGTGGACTGGACACCAGAACGCCTACAGGCATTTGGTGATGCTAAAGCTGCACTGGCCACTGCTGCCCTTTTGGCCCATCCATCCCCAGCGGCGCAAATAGCTTTAACAACCGACGCATCTGATGTTGCGGTGGGGGCTGTGTTAGAACAGCAGGTTTCCGGGGTTTGGCAGCCGCTTGCATTTTTCAGCCGTACGCTGCGGGACAATGAGCTGAAATACAGTGTTTTTGACAGAGAGTTGCTGGCGCTTTACCTGGCCACACGCCATTTCAGGTTTTTCCTGGAGGGCCGCCGGTTCACTGCATATGTTGACCACAAACCCTTGGTGTTTGCGATGTCAAAAATTTCTGACCCCTGGTCTGCTCGCCAGCAACGCCACCTCGCAGCGGTGTCTGAATTTACTACAGACATTCAGCATGTGGCTGGAAAATCCAACGTGGTGGCCGACTGTCTCTCCCGGGTGCTGATCTCTCCCGTATACGTTGGCATCGATTTTTCTGCTATGGCTGCGGACCAACGTAGCGACGCAGAAATACTCGAGCTCCAGTCCGGGCCCACGGGCCTCGAGTTGGAGGAACGGCAGGTGAATGACGGAGGTCCCCTCCTGCTCTGTGATGTTTCTACTGGCAGGCCCCGCCCCCTGGTTCCAGTTTCATGGCGACGCCGCGTTTTTGACTCCTTACATTCCCTTTCTCACCCAGGTGTTAGAGCCTCGGTGAAACTGGTCAGTTCAAAGTTTGTTTGGCCCGGTCTGCGTAAAGCGGTTAAGGAGTGGGCAGCAGCGTGTGTCCCATGCCAGCGTGCTAAGGTTAACAGGCACACCAAAGCACCTTTGGAACCCTTCTCCATCCCAGGTCGGCGGTTTGACCATGTGCACGTAGACCTGGTGGGCCCTCTGCCTCCATCACAGGGTTTTACTCATCTGCTGACTATAATAGACCGGACCACCAGGTGGCCTGAGGTGGTTCCTCTGACATCCACGACATCTGCAGTGGTGGCCCGGGCATTTTTGTCTACCTGGGTGGCGCGTTTCGGCCCCCCTTCAGACATTACATCGGACAGGGGCCCGCAGTTTGTTTCTGAACTTTGGTCTGCCATGGCCAAGGGTCTGGGGACTAACGTTCACAGGACCACCGCTTACAACCCCCAAGCTAATGGTTTGTGTGAACGGTTTCACAGGTCATTGAAAGCCGCACTTCGCGCTGCATTGACCGGCGACAACTGGATTGACCGTCTTCCTTGGGTTTTGTTGGGGTTACGTACCGCAACCAAAGAAGACCTGAGCTCTTCCCCGGCTGAACTGGTTTACGGTCAGCCTGTGCGCGTCCCCGGTGAGTTTTTACCTGAGGTACCCTCACCACAATTCGCCCCACCGTTGCCACATTTTTCACCTCAGGAGGCCCCTTTTCGTGTCCCCGGCCCGGTACACCATTGTTTACCGCAGTCGTTTGTCCCTAAGAGTCTGGAGTCCTCTAAATTTGTTTTTGTCAAACACAATGCACACACCGCCTCCTACAATATATATATATACAACAATATAAAAAAACAGCTCGAGCTGTTTAAAAAAACTGACAAAACGTTTAAAACAGAAGTACTAAAAATAAACCAGTGTGAAAATACTTTGTGTAAAGAAACTGGCAGGTGGCAAAGGGAACGTTTGTTTAACGTTATAATAACGTTAGGTTAGAACGTTATATCTAGGTTTGTTCAAACGTTAGTCAAAACCTTCAAAGAACGTTTTAAGAACGTTAGGTTAGAACGTTATATCTAGGTTTGTTCAAACGTTAGTCAAAACCTTCAAAGAACGTTTTAAGAACGTTGTGATCTAACAGAACCATGTAAGAACTATACCAGAACGTTAGTTTAACGTTCCCTGTTACTTGGGACCCCTTGCTCTGCTGAAATTCAAATTCAAGCTCTGTTTTTATTGGCTGATTCAAATTCAAGCTCTGTTTATTGGCTGGTTACAAACTCTGTTTTATTGGCTAGTTAACGGCGGGTCACTGTGGCTTTTTAGAAATGCTTTTAGAGAAGCAAGGGGACAATAGTTTTTTTCAGAGATTACTTGTCTAAAATCAGTCTGTCAGGAGGTAGTGACAGAGTGAAGAAATATGTTAAAAATATGTTGTTAGAAAAGTTACATACAGCTCCTTTAAGAGAGGCTTGAAGACCTTTCTTTTTAACCAAACATACTCTGCCTCCTCATGATTCTATCTTTGATCTTAGTTGATATTATTGATTTTACTTGTTTTATTACTTGTTTTATTGACATTTAATTCTGTTGCACTTTGTAGCACTTTGAGATTTTCATTAATGAAAAGTGCGTTATAAATTGAATTCATTATTATTATTATTAGTAGTAGGACCTGTGCCCATCTCTGAGTCTCTGTCAGTGTCAGTGGTAGGACCTGTGTCCATCTCTGAGTCTCTCTCAGTGTCAGTGACTGTCTGTTCCTCTGAACCTGTCAGTGGTTGACTGTTGTGACTAGGTGTAATTACCCACTTTACGTAGTGGTCCTCTGGTTGTCTCCAGTCAGTCTGTGTACAACTCTCAGCTGTGCTCTTCTCAATAGAGCGGACCAGTCTGTGTTTCTGAACCTTAATTGTATCTGGAAAATAAACCAAATAAGCAGGTGAATGACGATCAAAACCAACAAAAATTCCCATTTTGCCTTTAGGGTCTAATTTATTTCTGTTTTGCTCATACACCATACATTTGGAACCAAACTTCTTCATTTTTGATAGATCTGGTCTCTTTCCTGTAAAACAGAAATAGGGTGTCTCCCCTGTTCTCTTACAGTAACACCTGTTCCTTATAACTGCAGCTGTTCTGGCTGCATAAGGCCATAACTCTTTGGGTAAACCTGACTCAATCAGCATGCATCTGACCATCTCAAATAATGTGCGCCAATTCCTCTCGGCTGTCCCATTTTGATGGGGAGAGTAAGGCGCTGACCTTTCGAGTCTTATACCTTTGTTCCTCAACAAGGACTGGTACTCTTTTGACACATATTCTGTTCCGTTGTCAGATCTGAGTCGTTTTACCTTACCGTAAGGTGCTGTGTCTGCCAAGAACTGTTTTGTTGCCTCAGCTGCTTTGTTCTTGTTCCTAATAAAATACACATAAATGGCACCAGAAAAATCATCGGTAAAAGTGATGGCATATTTGTACCCCTCAAATGACTCTGGTGAAATTGGTCCACCCAGGTCAGTGTGTACTAGCTCTAATGGCTCCTTAGCTCTCACATCACTTTGCCTATTTCTGTTTTGTGAAAATTTTCCCTCTAGACAAATTTCACATTGACTGGGTCTTGCATTTTTATCTTTGATCTTCATACCATTTACAACTGTTTCAAGTTTCACTATATCATCATAGTTACAGTGACCCATTACCTCATGCCATGTTTTCACATCCAAAGTTACATTACAGGAGTCTTCAACATTTACATCTTTCTCTGTTACCATGTCCAGGTAGTACAATCTGTCTTTTACCTTCATTCTGCACGTTGTACCATTTGGAAAGATCATTTTGTTATTATTCTTCTCAAAGTTTAATCTTACTCCTTTCGACGTTGCTGCATCCACCGATAGGATGTTTTGTGGGTACTCAGGAATCAGGAGTACATTTTTGAGTGTCACACTCACGACTTTCCCATCACTGTTGGTCAGCTCGATCTGCGCGTCTCCCTTCTTCAGAACACTGCCGGTGGTCCGTGTTCCATCTGCCAGCTGCATGGTGTGGTTCCTGGGCTGGCTTGGAACCTCTCATCAAATTTGATGAACTTGCTTTCATCCGTCATGATGTGGGCAGAAGCGCCGCTGTCAACCAGTAGATTTTGCTGCTGTGTGCTGTGGTGTTGCCATTCACTCACCCGAAGCACACACGTCTCTCCTTCATCCGTTGTTCTATTCCCGCCTTTCACTCAAACAGTTCTTTGTTCATCTAAAAAAGCTAAGTCTGGTCCTCTGGACAAGAGGACCAGACTTAGCTTTGTCCTGTCTTGTCCTCTGGACAAGACTTAGCTTTTTTAGATTTTTCTACCTGGATTATTGAGCATGCATCAGAGTACCGGTAGTTCTTTGTTCAGTGTGTGGCGGACCACTAGGGGATGTTACTCACACCCAGAGGACAGGATGTTGTATACCGAGGACAGGAAGTCTTATTGTGAAAAGGTTTTATGTGTAAAGCGCAGTTTTGGCGCTTACCGAGTTAGTTGGTGTTGGAGTTGAATAAAGTGAAGTCCTGCGTACAAATCCGGTGTCGTCTTTTCCACTCCACCACACTGGTGACCCCGCGAACCGAACATGTCAAGTTCTGAAGATGGAGCCAGCTCTTCTCCGAGGTCTGCTGCTGTGGAACCTCCACCGGTCGCCCCGCTTGCCTTTTCGGTGGCCGTTAAAATCCCGGACTTCTGGCTGCATGATCCTCCTTCATGGTTCATCCACATTGAAGCACAATTTGCTCTGCGTGGGATTTCATCTGACGACACAAAATACCACTATGTGGTCGCCTCGCTGGATCCGCTGTCCACCAGGCGGGCGATGAGCCTGCTCCGAGACCCTCCTGCACACGGAAAGTACGCCGCTCTCAAGCAGCTCCTCCTGCGGCGCTACTCACTCTCAGACGCAGAGCGCGCGGAGAAACTTTTTTCCCTCTCCAGCTTGGGCGATGGCACGGCTCTCGAGCTTATGGAGAGCATGTTGTCCTTGCTGGGATCAGACGACTGTGAGTTTCTCTTCCTCCACCTCTTCCTCCGCCAGCTCCCGGCCCCGGTGCGCGCCGTCCTGGCCAACTCCCCGCTTCTGCAGCAGAAAGACTACCGCTCGCTCGCGGAGGAAGCCGACCGCATCATCTTGGCCACGAGGACCTTCGCAGTCCAGGCGGCGGTTCCTGGATCTCCGGCGGCACATTCCGAGCTTCAGCCAACGCCTTCAGAGCCGGACGAGCCGTCTGTGGTGGCAAGGATCGCTTTCCGCGGGCGTAAAGAAGCCGCCGCCCTTTGTTTCTACCACCAGCGCTTTGGCGCCAAAGCACGACGGTGCATCCCGCCGTGCAGCTTCAAGCCGCAGGGAAACGACAACGCCAGCGCCCGCTAGCAGCCGCGGCCTTTGGTGACAAGGAAAGGCTGCTTTTCATCGAAGACTCAAGGTCGGGGAGGCGGTTCCTGGTGGACTCTGGTTCGCAGAATAGCCTCGTTCCCCCGACCGGCTCCGACAGGTTGGCAGAAGGCTGCGGGCCGTTGCTAACCGCGGCTAATGGCTCTTCCATCAAGACATTTGGTGAAAGGTTGGTGACTGTTTGTTTCCATGACTGGGACTTCCAGTGGAACTTTGTGGTAGCTGCTAGCTCAGTTCCTATTTTACGGGCTGATTTTCTTTGTGCTCATGGGCTCCTTGTAGACGTTGCTAACAGACGTTTGATTGACGCTGTGTCTTTTTCATCACTGCCTTGTACGACGTGAGGGGCCGGGCCTTAATTGCATGCTAACTTTTTAGCTTCGGGTAATGTGTTTCAGCATTTGTTGTCAGAGTTCCCCTCGCTGACTGTCCCAATTTTTCAAACACAGACACAAAACATGGGATCGAACATTATATCCCCACAACGGGCCCTCCCGTTTTCGCACGTGCGCACCGCCTCGATGCTACTAAGCTAGCAATAGCGCGGCAAGAGTTTGCTAGCATGGAGCCTTTAGGCATCGTGTAGCATTCAAACAGTCCGTGGGCCTCCCCCTTGCACATGGTGCCCAAGGCAGACGGCAAATGGCGACCGTGCAGGGATTTCCGCCGCCTTAACAACATCACGGAAAATGACCGTTACCCTATCCCCCACATCCAGGATTTTTCTGTGCACCTGGCTGGGACCTCCATCTTTTCTAAAGTAGATTTAGTACGGGGGTACCACCAGGTTCCTGTGCATGTGGAGGATGTCCCTAAGACCGCTGGTATCACTCCTTTCGGCCTGTTTGAGTTTTTGCGCATGCCTTTTGGTCTTAAAGGTGCAGCCCAGACGTTTCAGCTGTTGATGGATTCAGTCTTAAGGGGTTTGTCCTTCATATTTGTGTACTTAGACGACATCCTCGTAGCTAGCAGCTCAGCTGAACAGCACATGTCCCACCTCCGTGAGGTTTTTCAGCGCCTAGCAGCACATGGCCTGATTGTAAACACAGCAAAAGGCCAGTTTGGGTTGCCAGTTATTGATTTTTTGGGCCACCGCATTTCTGCCAGTGGTGCTGTCCCATTGCCAAACAAAGTGCAAGCGGTGTCCAATTTTCCACAGCCCTAGTCTGTGAAAGCTCTGCAGGAGTTTTTGGGGATGGTTAACTTCTATAACCGTTTCCCCCCAGAGCAGCTCAACTGCTACAACCACTTTATGGAGCGCTAAAAAAGAAAAAACCCAATGACAGTGTTGACTGGACACAGTGATGGCATAGTTACATTGAAAAAGTAACTTAGTTAAGTTACTGATTAGTCTTTGGGAAAAGTAACTTAGTTAAGTTACTGATTACTTGATTTGGAAAGTAACTAAGTTAGATTACTAAGTTACTTTATTAGTTACTTTCAGCTGCTGCTGCCAAGAGCCCTCTGTCACAATACATAAAAAACGTAAATGTATTAATAAAATAATTACTAATAAAAATATTCAAAAACAAAATGGTCTTTCTTTACTTCATTAAACAAATAATATTTTTACAAAAAAGTATTTCTGTAAATACTTTTAAAAATAAATAATATAATAAAGACAGTCTTTCAACGTCAAAATCAGAGTTTTTTATTTTTATTTTAGGAAATTGTGTACACATGGTCTCTGTTACATCCAAACAAACATATGCTCTTGAATGCATCGTGAACTGCCTGCATGCTGTGCGTTCTCCTGACACGAAATGGAGCTGTTGTAGATGAGCTTGTTTGCGTAAATACCAGAAGAAACGAGAACAAAGAATGTATTTGTATGTAAATAAGACCTATTGACAGACCTATTGTGACGATTGATAGCTGCCATCAACACCAGTTTGTACACAGCAGGAGGTGGGGGGGGCTGTACCGAAGTCAAGTTGTTTTGGTCGCGACTCGCGGGTGGGGGGGGACCTCCTGTCTCAGCTCTCTGCTATGATTCGACCCGGAGAGGCTCCTGGCTCCATTGTTTTACCGAACTGCAGTAAGTGATTCTCCTCCTCTCTCAGCTCCATGTGCGCACCTCAGTCCAGTCTGTTTACGTTCCTATCAGGCACACACACGCTGCATGGTGTGGTGTCAGGTTTCAAACAGCCCGCAGCTGACTGAATTTCCGCGTCTTTTTTAATCACTCCCCGGCCGAGACGCATTGAGGAAATAAAATAAAATTACAGTACTACAAAAAATGACAAAAAAAGTAACGTACAATAATTTGGAGAAAGTAACTTTAATCTGATTACTGGATTTTGAAATAGCAACGCGTTAGATTACTCGTTACTGAAAAAGTGGTCCGACAAGCGTAACACGTTACTTTGTAACGCGTTAGTGACATCACTGACTGGACACCAGAACGCCTCCAGGCATTTGGTGATGCAAAAACTGCATTGGCCACTGCTGCCCTTTTGGCCCATCCAGCCCCAGAGGCACAAATAGCTTTAAAGTCCAACACCTACCATGTTTTCAAATTGCATCGCCATTAATATTTATTAGTTTATTTAAAAATAATACAGGAGCGTTTACTTATATTGTGGAGAAATAACGCTAAATGTGTTATTTCATGATTTATAGCAGATTTTAGCATGCAGCTCCGGGAAAATCTGCCCCTCTCCATATATGGGCATTCACATGGGCATTCACGTCACCAAAGTGACGCCTTGGAGTTACAGGCGAGCGAGGAAAAGAAAAAGCGAAGCATTTTTAAATATTCCCTAAAGCTGCCTGTGTTGATTAATCCTGCTGTCGCTCACTCATGTCTATCATATTCTGAGCGAGCATCCACGTAGACATACTAGTTTAATTCGTTTGATCGCGACAAATTCATTCATTTCCGCATTGGCTTTTTATTCTCTCCCACCGTGACCAGAAAGGCAGCCAGCCGCGCAACGGAGCTCTGCGCGCGTGCTCCCCATGCTCCCCGTGCTCCCCGCAACAAGGCTGACGAGAGCAAATACATACACTCGAGGGAGCAAATTACACCGGCACGAGGAACTTCAAAGGTGACCAGCGGAACGAGGAGCCAGAGACGCGCGTGGCTCGCGGCTCGCGGCTCGCTCCTCTGGGCAGAATGAATGAGAGCAGCAACGGTCCGCAGTGGTGTTATAAAATAAATAATAAAATAAAATCAGAGCGCTGGTCCATATACACACAAATGCACCAGGAAATATGCAGGAAATATGCAGTTTTAACTCCCACTCTCTCTCATAAACCTCCATGGAAACTCGCTCCTACCTTCTGCCTTCTGGGTGGAGATGTAACAAAAGTCACATGACACTTCGGGACTCTTCGGCCAGGTTTCCGGATTCATTCGGGAGTGGGTTGGTTTTTTTTGTTTGTTTTTTTAACCCTCGCCTGGACCAAATGCAAAAATGAAAATACACATAATATTAAATTACAGTAATTGTCCTATATGGTGAATTGTTAGTGTCATGGTGGGTGTTGTCCTTTAACAACCGACGCATCTGATGTTGCGGTGGGAGCTGTGTTAGAACAGTAGGTTTCTGGAGTTTGGCAACCACTCGCATTTTTCAGCCGTACACTGCGGGACAATGAGCTTAAATACAGTGTTTTTGACAGAGAGTTGCTGGCCCTTTACCTGGCTACACGCCATTTCAGATTTTTCCTGGAGGGCCGCCAGTTCACTGCATACGTTGACCACAAACCCTTGGTGTTTGCCATGTCAAAAATTTCTGACCCCTGGTCTGCTCGCCAGCAGCGCCACCTCGCGGCGGTTTCAGAATTTCAACAGACATTCAGCATGTGGCTGGCAAATCCAACGTGGTGGCCGACTGTCTCTCCTGAGTGCTTATCTCTCCCGTGTACGTTGGCATCGATTTTTTTGCTATGGCAGCGGACCAACGTAGCGACGCAGAAATACTCGAGCTCCAGTCCGGGCCCACAGGCCTCGAGTTGGAGGAACGGCAGGTGAATGATGGAGGTCCTCTCCTGCTCTGTGACGTTTCTACTGGCAGGTCCCGCCCTCTGGTTCCAGTTTCATGGCGCCGCCGCGTGTTCGACTCTTTACATTCCCTTTCTCATCCAGGTGTTAAGGCCAAGATACACTCGAGCGTCCTCACGATACGCCTATACGCAGCGTACGTACGTCAAGGCAAAAGCGTAGCCCCGCGTAGCCCCTCAGGGCATGTACGCGCAAAGCTTTTTTTTTACGTCCGCGTGCGCGATACGCGGTGTCTGACCATAAACTTCCCCGGCGCCGGACTGTTTTGTATGTTACACAAATGAAATAAATTCCCCTTCTTTATCGCTGATCGGGCCTTTTCTTTTGTTTTTTTGCCTAAAGTCAAGTAATCACTTCTTCCTCCGTTCACTCGATGAATGAAATGAATGAATTCAGGTCCTACCTGGGTGCGCAATGTTTTAAATATCCCTGGTGGGCTGTGTGCTGCAGGAAAAGCACTCCCTGTTATTATTTTTATTTCTGAGAGAACTTTTTATAACATATATAGTAGAAACACCGCATGAGAACACCGCCGCGGTCTTCAAGCGAGCTACATGAGCTGAGTGAAAGCTGTCAATCATTTCAGTAGGTGTGTCAGCAAGTGACCAGTCAGCGATCTCAGTTGAGTCCCCTCCGTGCGCAGCTGCTCATATTACAACAAGGAGAACTTGAGTGTTTGAAAGCTGATATTTTCTGAAGTATAGCAGCAAAACACATTCGCACAAAATGCGTGCGTAGAGTGGCGTACCTGAGGACGCTCAAGTGTATCTCGGCCTTTAGAACCTCTGTGAAACTGGTCAGTTCAAAGTTTGTTTGGCCCGGTCTGCGTAAAGCAGTTAAGGAGTGGGCAGCAGCGTGTGTCCAATGTCAGCGTGCTAAGGTCAACAGGCACACCAAAGCACCTTTGGAACCCTTCTCCATCCCAGGTCGGCGGTTTGATCATGTGCACGTAGACCTGGTGGGCCCTCTGCCTCCATCACAGGGTTTTACACATCTGCTGACCATGATCGACCGGACCACGAGGTGGCCTGAAGTGGTGCCTCTGGTTTCCACAACTTCTGCAGTTGTGGCCCGGGCATTTATGTCTACCTGGGTTGCGCGTTTTGGCCCCCCTTCAGACATTACATCGGACAGAGGCCCTCAGTTTGTTTCTGAGCTTTGGTCTACCATGGCCAAGGGTCTGGGGACTAACATCCACAGAACCACCGCTTACAACCCCCAAGCTAATGGGTTATGTGAACGGTTTCACAGGTCATTGAAGGCTGCGCTGCGTGCTGCTTTGACCGGTGACAACTGGATGGACCGTCTTCCGTGGGTTTTGCTGGGTTTACGTACAGCAACCAAAGAGGACCTTGGCACTTCCCCAGCGGAGCTGGTTTTCGGCCAGCCTGTGCGCGTCCCCGGTGAGTTTTTACCTGAGGTACCCTCACCACAGTCCGTTCCACCGTTGCAACATTTTTCACCTCAGGGGGACTCTTTTCGTGTCCCTGGCCCAGTACACCATTGTCTACCGCAGTCGTTTGTCCCTAAGAGCCTAAAGTCCTCTAAATTTGTTTTTGTCAAACACAACGCCCACAGGACATCACTACAGCCCTTGTATGATGGCCCATTTAGAGTTCTCCAACCAGGTCCGAAACACTTCATTTTAGACCTAGGGGGTCGTACGGAAACTGTCTGTATTGATAGGCTGAACCCCGTTCATGTCCTGTCAGATAACCAGGTTGTTACGGCCCAGGCCCCTCGCAGGGGCAGACCTCTATCCACGTCACTAACGGACTGCTGTCCTCCTTCCAGAGACTCTCAACGACCAACGGAGCCCGACTCTTCTGCAGGCCCTCCTCGTAGCCCTCCGCTTCATCAGGCTGGTTCTACAGGGTCCATGTTCAACCGTTCTGGTCGTTTTCTCAAACCTAAGGTTCTGGACTAGTAAAGGACCTTACTGGGTGTTCAGGGGGGGCGTGTGTGGCGGACCACTAGGGGACGTTACTCACACCCAGAGGACAGGATGTTGTATACCGAGGACAGGAAGTCTTATTGTGAAAAGGTTTTATGTGTAAAGCGCGGTTTTGGCGCTTACCAAGTTAGTTGGTGTTGGAGTTGAATAAAGTGAAGTCCTACGTACAAATCCGGTGTCGTCTTTTCCACTCCACCACAAGTATCTGTAATGGCTACCGCCTTGTTGTTGCTGCGTGCGCCCATCCATCCGTGCTGAACTTTCTTGTCTTTACTTCTGCAGTCTCTCGCTCTGTGCCCAACTTTTTCACAAATAAAGCATTCTCCATTGAAGTACTTTTTCTCTCTAAACTTCGGTTTAGATGTCTTGTAATTAGCAGTCATCACTTCGTCTGCTCTGGGCCTGCTGCAGTAACGTACTGTGCACTCGTAGCTTCTTAGCCTAGCTTTGAACTCGTTGAAAGTTAGCTTTTCTTTCGTCTGCGTCACATGCATAGAAAACGGGTTGTACTCTTCTGTGAGATCTTTTAACACCATTGCCATCAGCAGTGCGTCGCTGAGTGTCTCTTTAGCTCTGTTTAATGCGGCTACTATCTTCTCGATATGTGCGATAAAGTCCGCTAATGTTTCTCTGTTAGCTATTTGCATGTTTGTTAGCTTTGTGTATAGCTCGACGATTCGCGGCTTTTCTTCGGACTCAAAATGGCGTCTCAATATTTCTAGTCTTTTCTTGCTGTCATCTGGCGCTTCGTACAATATTAGCATTAGCGTCTTGTCGTCTAGACAACCACACAGTTCTGCATATGCCAGTTCATTTTTCCTACCGGCCTCGGTAGCTTCTGTAGTTCCCGTTCCTAGCTCGCTCCCCAGGATAGCTTCTTTCAGACCGACGGTTTTTAGGTATGCTAAAAACCTAGCTTCCCAGATGTGGTAGCGGCTTTCGTCTCCGTCAAAACGTGGCGGTAGTCCCTTTCCGTGTACCGTTGCACTCGGGCCTTGCCTGGGACCTCGCCCGGGCTCGTAGCTTAAAGGACTGGGCTGACTTAAGGGGCTGGGCTGACTCAAGGGACTGGGCCCATAACCTGTTAGCAAAGTCGCTGTCGGACCGGTTGGTCCGTCTGCACCAAGCTTCCCCACTTCACTTGCGTGAACGTCTTCAGCACCTCCGTCGTCGCCCATTTCTAGAGTACATCTTTACTCACTGGTAAACATTAGAAATGACAGGAGACATCAACTTGGTTCATGCGGAACCAAGTAGCCTTCCGCCACATAAATTAGTGCCCACACAAATACATTAGTGTCACTCATCGTACATTTAACAACAGAAATAGATAAATAAACACAGAACCCAAAAATGAAAATGAAGAAAAAAATGCTACAAATACTAAAAACAGCTAAACAACTGTGAATAAATGTAGGGGAACACCCTGGTCTCTGGAAACTGTATTGAAACACCTTTTCTTTGAATCTTCAAGAAGAAGTACAGAACACTGATTTATTTTATTAATTTGAATCAAGACACAAATTAAATCACAACAGACTCTATTCTTTAACTTTGTGCTAATTCAAATATAATTAATGCATAATCTTGTGTTATTCGTATGAGCAATGTTATTATTTGGGCAGCACGTTGGCACAACTGGTAGAGCTGCTGCCTCTCAGCGAGAAGGTTGCCGGTTCAAATCCCGGTCCGGGGCCTTTCTGGGTGGAGTTTGCATGTTCTCCCCGTGCATGCGTGGGTTTCCTCCGGGTACTCCGGTTTCCTCCCACAGACCAAAAAACATGCTTGTTAGGCTGATTGGTGACTCTAAATTGACCCTAGGTGTGAGTGTGAGAGTGGATGGTTGTTTGGTGTGAGTGAGACAGGTCCCTCTTGTAAATGAGTCCCCGTGACTCAACGAGGCTAGCCTGTATAAATAAAGGTTGAATGAATGAATGAATGAATTAATTATTCTTCAATATGTTGAATGGTCATTGTCGTTTTTTAATTTGCTGGTATATTCTTCACATATGATGGTGTTCAAACTGTGTTTAAGTTGAAGGACGATGTTAGAGTGGCCTGTTAGTTTTGTTTAGAAATGGAGAGACAGTTTTAATCAAGTTTAATCATAAGCTGGAGTTCTGTCTCTTTTTCATTCTAAACATCTTCTTCTCTGTTCTTCAAAACAAATCTTCCTGACCTTCACTTGATGTCAACTAATCTCCTCCCATTTCCTGATTGAACTGACCAATCGGGAAGGAGCAAGTCACTGATGTCAAGTCCTATTTAAAAGTCCTCACTTCCTGTTTCTCTCAGAGTTCTGCTGGGAAGTTCGAGAAGAAATGTAGCATTCCTTTAGGCTGTGAACAAGACCATGAGCTAAAGGTCTAGTTCACCAGCCAGAGTTAACAGCAAGCTGCTGTAAACTCACTCGAGCGTTAAGCTCCACCTTGAATGCATTTTCCTCTCAAGGAATATTTTATTCTGAAAATCAGCCAGGAAGTGCCGCTACTCCTGAAGATCCAAGCGAATAACAGGAGACGTTGAAAAGTAAACAAGGACCGATTCGGACGTACCGGACCTGCAGGATTCTTTCCGTTTGAAAGGCTGGTGACCTTTCTTTATCAGACTGATCTTCTTAAAGGTAATGAGGTTCTGTTTACAAATGTACCTGGAGTTTAGCCGAAGTCGGATGGGGAGTGTCATCCTGGTTGAAACGCATCTCAAGACAAAACTCATTTTTCTTTTTTCATTTCCTCCTCCTCTTAAAACCTTATCTATTTTGCCAGTAACAACTAAGCTAAAAGCATCCAGATAAGAAGTATATGTCATCTCATTACTTGTTTTGTGTTGTCCATAATTCAAGCCTGCTGACGAGTAAATTGTTGGAAGCTGATTGATCAATCAAAGTAAAAATGTCAATGTAGGGATACAGCACTCTCATGTCCGTATGGAATATGGGCCTCTCCGCAGCTCTCTGAAACTCTCAGTGTTACACTTTCTTGGACATCTCAAGGACACAAGTGGACACTACTTTTTGTTAGAATTATGTTGAATTAATGGACACCAATTAATCAGATTGAACTTTCTTTTTAATGTGTGTTAATTCAGAATTGATCAACAGTATATTTTTGTCATTTAATGATGATTTTACTAAGCTGGTATATTTTAAATATGCCAAAGTTAAGAGAACATCTCAGAATGATCGTGCTTTGAACCGTCTGCTCTATGCAGAATAAGTGTCTAAGGTTGAATGAACAATCCTTCGTATTTGTTTGAACTGTTTTTGTTTCGAAGGAAAAGTGCTAGACATAGCTTGCTTTCGGTCTCCCGTCCTTTCTAAAAACAATGAATCTGTTCTCAAAACAAAGTACTGACTTGTTCACATGCACCTGCATACTCTGACGTATGTGTTCTGTGTATTGTCTACCCTATCATCTGTCACTCAAACTCACTCACTTGCAAAGTCACACCCTCTCTAGGGGTGCGACAACCAATCAGCAGGAAGTATGTGACTAAGTCACACCCCCTTCTTAAAGGGCACTTCCTGCATTTTGGGTTAGTGTTTGGAAGAGAACTAACTCGCAACTGGTTTCTCTTCCCTGGAGAAAGCTGGAGACGCCCGGTCATTGTGCCAACTCGACCCACGTCTCAGCTGAGAGTCGCGGCAAAGCCTTGCTGTGCCTCAAACACTCATTTCTGAAAGAGTTTGTTTTCTGAAGTTTTATTTTGAAAGTGCAGCCAGTAGCTGGCTCTGTTCCTGCCGGGAGAAGCGGTTCTTCTTACTCGTCTGAATCAGCTCACACGCGCGGAGGTCATCTGGACGTGAACTGGACAACACAGTCCGTTAATGTCCACAAACTTCAACTCTTATCTCCAAGACATATCGTCAACAGGTAACGAGGCGTTGATTGTGTCCTGAACGTGTGAGAAGCCCAGCTGATCCGTATGGGAAGGTGCCACTCTGGTTGTTTCAAATAATTAATTTCAGTTAACTTAGCTTTCATCTTCTTCCTCCTATTTCTTCTTTTCATAAGCTATTAATCTGTCAAGTAATGTGCCAACAGTAAGTTCCTAATTGTCTGTTTGTTTTAATTTGAATTCTTGTCAACATAGTTATTAAATCAGAGCTAATATCGATACAAATGTTTAATGTAATTTTTGTGATAGTTTCAATAAAAGGTCTATTTTTCTGGTAGACCAACATAAGTTGAGTCTCTTGTGAAATTACATTCTTGTCTAATCACAGTAAAAACAATTTAGTATCGGAAAAAGGAAGAACTCGCGCATTGGTGGCAGTTTGTGCAAGATTAAAGTCTGCTAAACTGTGCATCTACAATAATGGTGGCTCAGTAAGTGTTTAAATACCTTACTGCAACATTATTTCTTACATTTGGTGGCTTGTCCGAGTTCCTGGAACGTTTATTAAGTTGTTTTGTGTAGCTTGATGTTACGGTGTTGTTGGCATAGTTTGCATCCTGTGGTGGACTTATGGAATAGTTTTGGCTGGTGAGTGTCTCAGAGATTGCTAATAGTGGCATTGTCTGGTACGTTTTCCCGTTAGAATTATCTTTTCTTTCACTTTTGAACGTATGTTTTGGAGCTGCGGATGAATGAATGTTTGTTTTTGTGAGACGTTTCATTACGTGTCGCGAGGCTGCATGCATTTTTTCGTTCAGTGACCGCCGTGTCACCTCTGCTTCATTTTTTTGCATCTGCGATTTACTGTTAAACGTCTGTTTCACTCTTTGCTGCTCCATTTTTACCTATTCAGTTACAACGTGTTGTTAGCCGAGGTTCGGGAAAAACCCACTCCGCTTTTTGACCGGACACTCCGGTTCCGAGTGACGTAAAGTCCGTTGTTGTACACAGTTAGCGTGCTGCCTTCTTTGGAGGGCGTGGGAGTTAGCTTGGATGTGTTGTGCTCGTTAACAGAATTTTTCTGCGGTGTAAAAGTCGTTTATTTTGTGGAAGAGAGTCCAGTACTTTGGGTCAAGCTAATGCTAAACGGTACCGGGACAAGATGGCTGCTTAAAACGCTGTGATTGGTCCATTGTGTGTTGTGTTCAAAGAACGTTGGTTTCTGTAGACTGCTGGTTGTCAGATTCATTTATGTACACATTTCTGACGGTTTATTTGTGTTGTTTGAGTTCTATGCACGTGATATCGTCGAAGACTGGCTTTACCGCGATGTTTTGCGATATTTATGTTTGTTTTAGAACGTTGAAAAGTCCGTTCCACGCTTTTGTTCGACCGACCGCAGGTCCGTGAACACTCCGCTCGAACGGCACGTTGCACGTGGGCGGCGTTAGGTTTGGAAGACACAGTTTCCCATGAACGCTTGGGTTTTAGAACTACAGTTCTGTCTTCGCTGTGATTGGTCGATTACGCTGTAAGTGTTGACGCTTGCGCAATGGGTGAAGCCCCGCTCCTTGTCGACTTGCACTTCGGTATACCTGCTTTTACAGGCTTCATGCTTGTTTGTCCGTTACTATCTCTGAAAAGACTGTTTCATCGCTGTGTTTTTGGGATTTTAATGGGTGGATTGAGTCTGTTGCTCTGTTGACTGCCGATCGCCATGTGACCAGGTCACGTGACGCCGGGAGCTGCAGCTCCTTTATGGGTCCGACCTTTTTTCTTTTAAACGCAGTTTAAAATGTTTCACAGTCCAACCGATTTTACTCACATAATTTCATTTTTGTGAGAAAGGGGATACTAGAGTTTTGTCACGTCAGGGCTCTGGGCTTTCTGATTTGCTGCTTTTGACCCGTTGTTAGACGTCTGTGAATGTTTGGCAGCTCACGGCTGCGCTCACAGGTGATAACAGCGCCTCTATAGCGGTCAGAAAGAGAATTGCAGTCGCTGTGATAAATTTATCCAGCGCTGCTCACCCCACCTGCTGGTTACTAGAGAAGACGTAGTCTTCCTGTAATTTGTACGTTTGAACGTTCCTGTTTTTAAACGGGGAACAATTTGAAATATTGTACTCACAGCACACTTTTCATTTGATTTTCACATAAAATCAAATGTTGATGGCAGAACAGTTACACAGATTTAATACAGACATGTCTGCTTTTCGATAAAACTTGACACTTTTATCATTGATTCTGTGCAAAACTAGCTCTCTGTCCCTGTTTTGTTTTAAACTGCAAGGTTAAAATAACACACATGAGGCGTCCTTTGTTTTGATTTTCACAAAAATCTCACAACGACAGCCGTTTTTGTTTGACCTTGTCACAGGTCGACAAATTACTAAACATCACTGATTTTTATTTCATTTAACATCTTGGATGTTTTCTGAGCAGCTCATACACTTTGCATATTTGCAAGCTGCGAAATGAGACCCGCTTTACTTGATTTTTCACAGAAAATCAGTACAAAGATGGACGTTCAAACAGGTGAACCACCTGAGGGGGCCTCTTGCTCTGTGTATCCTAGATGGATGGATGGGGGCCTTGGGATTCCTGCCCGTGCTTCCCGCAAAGTGGGGGAATCTGCCTCATCGTATGCTAATTACCTGGCTGCATGGAACGTCCGTCAGGATAAGTGGGAAAATCCCCTGTCATTCTACGACAGGCTAATCTCGGTCTACTCCGGGGGCAAAACTGTCCCTGGATTAGAGGAAAATATGGAGTTTAAACGTCTTTTCATTATGAATCTTATGCCTTTTCAAATGAAATGTGTTCATTTCAAGGTTGATTGCAAAAAAGATTCCATGGAAGTGATAAGACAATATGCTGCGACAGTTTTTGAGGCCGAAATACAACCTAGGATACCATCAGAGGTTTGTACAGGTCAAAAGGTCACA
Organism: Garcialebias charrua; assembly: GCA_038048925.1. Lineage (NCBI taxonomy): Eukaryota > Metazoa > Chordata > Actinopteri > Cyprinodontiformes > Rivulidae > Garcialebias > Garcialebias charrua. Next base: position 20,375 of record JBBPBX010023412.1, on the reverse strand, counting down.
TCCCACTCGCAGGAAGTAGAAGAGGTTCCCTCTCCTTCAGAGTGCGAGAGGTCACAGGTTTTTCATAATAACAACCGACAGCATGGTGCTACGAGCTGTAAAAGTGACTCTGGTCGGTTCATGGGAGGTTCTGCTGCCCCTGCCCCTCAGGTTCATGACCCTGAGTTGAGCAGAGAACCACTAAAGGCAGGTGTTCGCTCTCTAGATGAACCAAGATGGTTCGGATCGAACCAAAAGAGTTCTCACCTAGGTCTCACAGTGGGTGAACTTCGAGAGAAGTTGATGTCTGGGAACCGTGACCCTTGGAAAAATGGTCTGTCCCGACATGTACCCCCGAGAAGCGGCCCTCCTGCCCCAGGCCCTCGAACTGCACAGTTCGAGACATGCAAAGAGTCACACAAGCTCCAGATTATGGAAGCGGCGCCTCAGCGCGTGGACGTGACTGAGGTTGTGAGTTGTCTGTCAAATGATGTGAATGTTACAGTGGTTAACCGAGCTGACGCTACGTATGACGTTGTCCTTGATGATAACACAAACAACGTTGTTCAACCTGATGAAGCGGCGCGCAGCACTGCCTTTTGCAACAACTCAGTGCACACAGTTGACAACAACAACGTCAACACTGACATAAATGCGGACAGTAGACAAATTGCTGATGATCAGCGTCCTGAAAGTCCAGAGGCTGACAGCAAACAAATTGCTGAAAATCCACATCCTGAAGGCCATGAGGCAGACAGCCATCATGATGCTGACAGCGACGACGATTACACAGACAGAGTCACACGTACACAGAAACGTGTGGAAAACCCTGAATGGTTTCTGTGTAACTTTATAAGAAGGGGAATAGCTAAGAGAGCTTACCTGCCACTCACATTGGAAGGGGTCCTAGAGCAAGAAGCGCTCCTGGTTAGCGGCTCAGACGTGTCTATCATGTCAGCCAAACTGTTTGAGGAGCTAAGGACCGCCGCTAACGATGTTGACAGGCAAATACCCTTTGTGAAATACACTTATGGTGAGCAACAGGGCCTCGCAAAGACGAGAACAACCCTAATAGCCATGGTTCACATGCAGATTGGCGAAATGTCACTATACCACCCGGTATATGTGTCTGAACTTGACTCACTCCAGACTCCATTTGTGGTTGGCCAAGATTTTATAAATCGCTTTGAAGCGATTATAAATTATGGCAATCAGACAATGTGGGCCACAGTGAGCAGTCCACTGCCAATCGAGGTGCCCACCCAAGGTCAGGACACTGACTGTCTAACAACAGGTACCGCTGAGGTCACATGGGATTCCCCAACCGAGACCACGAGCCCGGTAAGTGAACCTTCATATACAGGTGAGACAGAGGAGACTCAACAGGTGGACCAGACTCTGGACCAACACGAGAACCTCCTCTGCGAGCTGACACCTTCAGCACTCACTGAGCACTACCTACCACCGGTAGAAGAGGGTGTGGAGATCCAAGGGTCCCACACCGATGACGCTGTACTGTCCTGTGGGACAGGTAATTCGGCATACAGCCAAGATCTCAGGGAAGTCTTGGTTCAAGGACATCCGAGTCCTGAAAGTGACAGTCTACAACACGCTGACAGTCACTTGGACTTCATTGGTACAAATTTTGAGGACCCCTCCTCAAACAAAAGGGGGGCAGACTCACACTTCCTACCACAGGTAGAGGACGGTGTAGAGGTCCAAGGATCACGCACCGAGAACGCTGTGCTGTCCTCTGGGACAGGTAATTCAGTTATCAGCCAAGCTTTCAATGAAACCTTGGTTCAAGAGCATTTGAATCTAGAACTACTCAGAGATGACATAGTTCTTACAGACTCAAAGAGCACCTCTTCATTCATGAAGTGGGAAGACATACATCACAACGACAGAGACACGCCTGCGACGGCGCCGACAGTTGTGACACACCTGCATTACGCAGAAAGAGGTAAACGTACAGAGGTACGTTGGCCGAGACCTATAAGGTTCCTGTACAAGGTTCCCCATAAACTGCGCGAACAGCTTAAACTAAACAATGGCATCCTAACTCGTGCCCATGGACGGACGTCCACACCCGTGTGCTTGGTCCCTCATGACCACAGGGGGGTGATGTTAGGCCATGCCCATGTCAAGGACAAAGATTTCAATAACCCCACAAACGACAAAGATCTCGCAAACTCACAGACTTCATGGGAAAAGAAGGTCGTCCAAGCACAGGATAGTAAATAAACTAAACAGTTTAAACTATTCTAGTTGCGAAAAGAAACCGTTCCAACTAGAACTTAGAAACGCTAAGCATAAAACCCACAACAAAAACTAACCTTAACAACCGTTTAAATCTGCAGGATTTAATTGACATCGGTTATAAAGCTAAGAACTGTTTTTCTTGTGTGTGACGTGGAATCTGACGACCAGAGTGAGTTTGACGTAGTGAAACGTTGTTTTTAGTTGCTTGATTGCTACTTTTGTTGTTATTGAAGTTGTTATTGTTTTCTGAACACTCCCAGCCAAAAGAGGTTTTGATTGTTGATAAGTTGAAGACTTAAATGGATTTTAACTATGCCAACATGCTGTTCATTTTGTTAAAGATCTCAATCTTTGAAGAGTCATAGTAGATTAATACTACTTAAGGTACTATAATCTACACTGATCTCCCAATCATTTAGGTAGAACCGATTCGATCGTTTCTATTCTAGATCTATTCATTTTGATGAGTCTCGCCATAGACTTCAAAATTTTTAGGGATTACCAAATCTTGCGTCGTTCGTCTAAAAGACAACAGACATTTAGACCAAACTAGTTTCATTTTTTTATTTTAGTTTAACCTAAACTAAATAATGAATGGAGGAATAGTTTGAATGAAGAGGCCTTCGTTACAGAAGCCCTCCCCATTTCTATAGGTATAGATCCCTATATCTGATTTTTACAGCATTGATCCACCCCTTAATTGGTAATTGTAGCTGATCTAATCCATGATAGCTTACATACCAGGTGCATATAGGTAGGGCCTAATGTAGAATCCCAATCATAAGCCCACCTAAAACCACATAATTGCATGACACATTGAACCAGGGTGGCACCGACTGGAAGCCATCCAGCCTGCAACCTTCGATGTGGGGACCTGCTGATCCAACGTTGGTCTTCAACCTTCATCCAAGGCCCGCCTCCTCTGCTTCAATCGAGGGATCCCCTCTACATGCTGATTAAAAACCATTCTTGCTGATGAAATCAATAACCCCCATCGTTGTGGATTTACCGTTGTGGATTATAAGACTTTGTTTCCAAGGGATCACAGACTCAGTTCTCCATGGGTTAACAGACTATGTTTTCCAAAGGATTAAAAGCTTGCCGCAATGGGATTACCTACGAACAGTATGGAATTTCCAAAAACATTATGGGAGTATAATTTTGAACTTTTTTGATTTTTTTTTCCACTTGCTGGATTACATAGAGGTCAGAGACATTCGGTGGTATCCTTTCGTGTTGGATCTCATCCCCAAGGACAGGCGATGATTTCCAAAAAGGGGGACTGTAGGGATACAGCACTCTCATGTCCGTATGGAATATGGGCCTCTCCGCATCTCTCTGAAACTCTCAGTGTTACACTTTCTTGGACATCTCAAGGACACAAGTGGACACTACTTTTTGTTAGAATTATGTTGAATTAATGGACACCAATTAATCAGATTGAACTTTCTTTTTAATGTGTGTTAATTCAGAATTGATCAACAGTATATTTTTGTCATTTAATGATGATTTTACTAAGCTGGTATATTTTAAATATGCCAAAGTTAAGAGAACATCTCAGAATGATCGTGCTTTGAACCGTCTGCTCTATGCAGAATAAGTGTCTAAGGTTGAATGAACAATCCTTCGTATTTGTTTGAACTGTTTTTGTTTCGAAGGAAAAGTGCTAGACATAGCTTGCTTTCGGTCTCCCGTCCTTTCTAAAAACAATGAATCTGTTCTCAAAACAAAGTACTGACTTGTTCACATGCACCTGCATACTCTGACGTATGTGTTCTGTGTATTGTCTACCCTATCATCTGTCACTCAAACTCACTCACTTGCAAAGTCACACCCTCTCTAGGGGTGCGACAACCAATCAGCAGGAAGTATGTGACTAAGTCACACCCCCTTCTTAAAGGGCACTTCCTGCATTTTGGGTTAGTGTTTGGAAGAGAACTAACTCGCAACTGGTTTCTCTTCCCTGGAGAAAGCTGGAGACGCCCGGTCATTGTGCCAACTCGACCCACGTCTCAGCTGAGAGTCGCGGCAAAGCCTTGCTGTGCCTCAAACACTCATTTCTGAAAGAGTTTGTTTTCTGAAGTTTTATTTTGAAAGTGCAGCCAGTAGCTGGCTCTGTTCCTGCCGGGAGAAGCGGTTCTTCTTACTCGTCTGAATCAGCTCACACGCGCGGAGGTCATCTGGACGTGAACTGGACAACACAGTCCGTTAATGTCCACAAACTTCAACTCTTATCTCCAAGACATATCGTCAACAGGTAACGAGGCGTTGATTGTGTCCTGAACGTGTGAGAAGCCCAGCTGATCCGTATGGGAAGGTGCCACTCTGGTTGTTTCAAATAATTAATTTCAGTTAACTTAGCTTTCATCTTCTTCCTCCTATTTCTTCTTTTCATAAGCTATTAATCTGTCAAGTAATGTGCCAACAGTAAGTTCCTAATTGTCTGTTTGTTTTAATTTGAATTCTTGTCAACGTAGTTATTAAATCAGAGCTAATATCGATACAAATGTTTAATGTAATTTTTGTGATAGTTTCAATAAAAGGTCTATTTTTCTGGTAGACCAACATAAGTTGAGTCTCTTGTGAAATTACATTCTTGTCTAATCACAGTAAAAACAATTTAGTATCGGAAAAAGGAAGAACTCGCGCATTGGTGGCAGTTTGTGCAAGATTAAAGTCTGCTAAACTGCGCATCTACAATAATGGTGGCTCAGTAAGTGTTTAAATACCTTACCGCAACATTATTTCTTACATCAAAGTCAACTTTATTGTCAGAACTGCAATATGTACAGGACATACACAGGACCGAAATTGCGTTTCTCTCAGTCCCTCGGTGCAACAGTAACCATCTAAACACTAAACACTAAAACATTTAATAAACATAAGCATAAAATAGTAAAAGTGTAACACTGTCCTGAGTTTTTTCATAATAGTATAAAAGTATGAAAATTTACACCAACACTGAAACACCAAACACCCCTGAAACACCAAACACCCAATGAACATAAGCATAAAATGAAATAATAAAAGTGTAATACTGTCCTGAGTTTTTGCATAGTAGTATAAAAAGTATAAAAAGTATATCTATAAAATAAACTGAAGGTTCTAGCATTGACATTTGCAAAGAGTGGCACAGCAGCATATAAGTTAATGTACACAGTATATGTATGAGGTAGTTGATGTTGGTATAGAGGCAAAGTGGCATATGCAGTGAGGCACATAAGGCACATTTGGCATCCTTAGATAAGGCTAGTCAGAGAATGCTGTATATGTATCTGCAGTAGTGTAGATAAAAGTAGTGTAAATGTAAACAGTAGTAATAAATGTAAAGCAGTAGTAATAAATGTAAACCGTATTAATAAATGTAAACAGTGAATGTAAACAGTAGTATGACTATAGGCAGTAATGTAATACAAACATTAGTGCAAATATGAGAAGTAGTGCAAACTGAATGAGTACATGACCGAGAGTTTAGTGAATAAAATTACAAGAAAGTGAAATCATGTCAATCAAGTGTAATGGTGTTAATTTAGTTGATTTATTTTAAATAAATGGTAGTGTCTTTGACATATCAAACTAAGTTAACGTCTCTGTCACTTAATGGCTTTATTTATTTATCCATCATAAAGATCACAGAAATATTGGGTAAACTGAAAAAGAAAAGAATCCGTGAAATTACTATTCAATCTGAATAAGTAAATTAATTAAGGATAAAGAGGTCAGCTTAATACTGACCCCTGCTAAAATCCTTTACATCTGGGTGGCACCGTATATGTGTAAAGACACAATATATGGTCTCCCTCATGTTTCCTTCACAACCACTGTAAGAAGGTTGAGGGCCCTATGTTGGCTCAAAGAACAGTTCAAAATATGAGACTTTGTGAGAAAACGGGGAATAACTGAAAAGAGATAAAAACAGAAACAAAACTTACAGATTTTTTAATGTATCTAAAAAAATCTAAGTCTGGCCTCTGGACATTTAAAAAACAAAACAAAAACGTAAAAATGTTTAGTCTTTTGTTGCATAGGTACCAGGTACATACCAGTTAAGTACAGGGTAACATGTCACTTCATACTATAGCCTGGTACAAAATAGACATACCGGTTATATGTTTATGTTTATTGAATTTGTTCATTCTTTTACAAAAGAAACAAAACAAGACAATCCCATAAATGATAATGTACAAAATATAAAAAAATGAAAGGTAGCAGAAAGAAGAATAAATCTTATTATATCTGCCCCTTTTTTCAAACAATCAGATTAAACAATAATAATCTTCAACCAACAGTACAAAATGACTAACTCTTTCTAATTTTCTAACTAATACAATACACATTACGCTATTTCATTTTTTAACACATTTGTTTTGATCATTTTCTTAAATGTAAACATTGGCTTGGCATTTTTAAAGGTTCAGTATGCAGTTTCTGTAGAACTGCAGCACTTAGAAATATTTTCAACAGGCAAAGCATTCTGATCCCTCCCCCTCAGAGCCATATATGGCTCTGCCCCCTTGTGGTCTGTTAAATTTCAAATTCAAGCTCTGTTTTTATTGGCTGATTCAAATTCAAGCTCTGTTTTTATTGGCTGGTTACAAACTCTGTTTTTATTGGCTGGAAAATGGTGGGTCACCTTTTCTTTTTAGAAATGCTTATTTACCACCTGGAGAAGCAAGGGGACAATATATATATTTTTTTTTTCAGAGATTACCTGGCTAACATCAGTCTGTCAGGAGGTAGTGACAGAGTGAAGAAATATGTTCATAAAAAAAGCTACATACTGCAGCTTTAACTACATTCTCCAAGCCATTCCATAATCTAATTCCCTGGATTGAGGTAGAACGTCCCTTCAAACTAGTTCTGAATTGTGGTTTTACAAACATCTCTGTCCCCTTAAGATTATAACAACTTTGTCTTTTAACAAAATGCATTTGGATATTTAAAGGTAATGCATTATTTTGAGCCCTATACATAACTGATAAAATATTATAGTCTACCAAATCATGGAACTTCAATAACTTCAGTTGATAAAATAATGTACTTGATGGATGACGGTAATGTTTTCTAGTGATAATTCTTACAGCTCTTTTCTGTAATACAAAAATAGGCTTTGTGATTGTTTTACACGCTTTCCCCCAAACATCAATACAATAGATTAAGTGTGGAACAATGATTGTGTTATACAACAAATACAGAGCTTTATCATTCAATAGGTCTCTGACTTTGTACAGTACTGCAATCGATTTAGCTATTTTTATTCTTACAGAATTTATGTGTTGTTTCCATGTCAGTTTGTCATCAATAATGACACCCAAAAACTTCACCTCATTCACTCTACAAATCTCAACACCCTCAATTTTGAGTGGAACATCAACAGTTTTCTTTTTATTACTGAATATCATGTAATTAGTTTTTTCTAGATTTAATGATAATTTATTTATTTTAAACCAAGTTTGTATCTTGACAAATTCTGTCTTTATCTATTCCAACATTTGTTCTATACAGCAAACTCCCGAGTTAAGTACGAGTTCCGGACCTAAGGACCGTTCGCAGCTCGATTCTGCCGTAGCTAGGGGGGTGAAAATAACGTCTTGTTCGTAGGTCCTGATTGCGTTTGTACGTTGCGGAAATAACGCTAACGGAGCGCCGCACACAAATTTATCGGCATGAGACTGAACAAGCTGACATACTGGGCCATAAACATGCACAGAACTTTATTTACAAACACTTATCTAACACATTACACCACACATTCATCCATAAACACACACAGTAACTGTACAGCAACGTTAAACATTGCTATTCAGCACAGCACATTCAATACTGTACTGTAAAATTATTACAGAATAAAATAATTAATTAAAACAGTACAGAATAAATAAAAATATAATTTCTTACTTTGAGATGGTCAAAGCCGACATCTTAGGTTGCCATGCGTTGATGTTGTCGGCCGAGCAGCGCGGCGAACCATGGCAGCTGCTGAGGCCTGTGTTAGCTTCTGCTAGCTGCCTGTTAGCCAAGCCATGAGCTGGTGTTCGCGCGGCAGTCCGGCGCGATGGATCGGTGATCGATCCTCGGCTGCTGCTCCAGGCTGAGACGTCCACAGAGCTCGTTTCCAGCTAGTAATTAATCCATATGAGGCAAAGCCGGCTGCCGAAAATGGCTGCCGCAGACGGTCCGGTGTTCTGCTTTAACTTGTGACCGTGTAAACTGGAGACCTTCTTGTAGCATTTCCTGTTATGACCGGAAGTTGAACAAATATTGCGCAATTATGACAAAAATGATCAGAAATGATCATTTTTATCATAATTATTATTTATAAAGCCTTTAAAACAACCACAGCTGCAACAAAGTGCTGTACACATGAAATTAAGAACATTTAAACACACAAAAAATATATTTTTATTTTTTAATAATTTCATATTTTTATTAAATATGATACGTTCGTAGGTCCGGGTTGCCGTAGGTCGATGGAGTCGTAGGTAGGGGGTTAGCTGTATCTTCACCTAAACAGAAAAATGTGGTATCATCAGCAAAAAGTACACATTTAAGGAGTCCTGACACATTTACCAAGTCATTCACATATAAAATAAATAGCTTTGGTCCAAGTACAGAGCCTTGGGGAACTCCACATGTGATATTACAGAGGTCAGATCTTACATCATTTATTTGTACAAATTGTTTCCTATCTTTCAAGTAGCTAGATACCCACTGTAATGCTGGTCCTCTAATACCATATTTGTTCAATTTTTCAAGGAGAATGGTGTGATCAATAGTATCAAATGCTTTTTTTAAATCAACAAAAATACTGATACAATATTGTTTTTGATCGACAGCAGTAGTTATTTGTTCCATTAATTCCATGAGAGCCATTGATGTAGAGTTTTTTGCTCTAAACCCATACTGACTGTTGCTTAGAATATTTTGTTTATCTATAAATTGATCTAGTCTGTTCACAAATAGTTTTTCAAGAATTTTTGAAAACTGTGGTAACAAGGATATAGGTCTATAATTGTTGAACACACATTTATCACCATTTTTAAAAAGAGGAACTACCTTAGCTACTTTCATATTATCTGGAAATATTCCTGTTGAAAATGATAAATTACATATATATGTAAACGGCTCAATAACATGGCTCATTATGTCCTTTACAAACATCATATCCATGTCCACCCAGTCTTTTGATCTCTTGTCTGTAAGATTTTTTACTACATTCATTATTTCCTCTTTGTTAGTTCCATTTAGAAAAATACTATTTGCACAACCTGTAATTGAATGGATCACATTATTATCTACCTTTGGTATTTTAGCTGCAAGGCTTGATCCAACATTCACAAAATATTGATTAAAACCATTTAAAATTTCATTTTCATCATGAACTTCATCGTTGTCTTTTACAAAATATTTTGAAATACCAGTTTTTGCTATATGATTCTTCAGAACACTATTCATTACTCGCCATGTTGCTAACTGTAATTAGCTGTAAGAATTAACGAAAACCATGCCTTAACGATGTTAAGGCATGGTTTTCTCTAAACTTCCTCAGTCTAAACGAGAACAAGACTGAAGTCATGATGTTTAGACCGAGTTGCTGTCCTTCTTCCAGCATAGACCTTGGCTCACTGTCTTTTTATCTCACGGACTGTGTCACCAATCTGGGGGTGAAGTTTGAGTCTGATTTTAAATTTGATAAACAGATCAGCAGTGTTGTTCAGAAAAGTTTTTATCAGCTTCGACAAATTGCAAAAGTGAAACCAATCTTATCAAGACCTGACTTGGAAAAATTAATCCACGCTTTTATAACATCTCGTCTTGATTACTGTAATGCACTGTATGTAGGCATCAGCCAGACCTCTCTCGCCCGTCTGCAGCTCGTGCAGAATTCTGCTGCTCGCCTCTTAACTCAGACCCGTAGGCGTGAGCATATCACTCCCATCCTGGCGTCCCTTCACTGGCTCCCTGTGCACTACAGAATTCATTTTAAACTTTTGCTATTTGTTTTTAAATGCCTGAACAACCTTGCCCCGCTATATTTGTCTGAGCTGCTTCAGCCTTACTGCCCTCCTCGATCTCTACGATCAGCTGATCAGTTGCTGTTGACAGTGCCTAAAACTAGGCTGAAGCTCAGAGGTGACAGAGCATTTTCTGTCGTTGCTCCCAGGCTGTGGAACAACTTACCCTTGCGTGTCAGACAGGCCTCCTCTCTTCCTGTTTTTAAATCCCTTTTAAAAACACACTTTCATTCTTTGGCTTTTAAAACGTGATCTTATTTTTATGGCATTTTAATACACCCGCAGAAAGACTGGTACATGTATTTTTTTATTTTTTGTATGTTTTTTGTTTTTTATCGTTTTAATTGACTTGTCTTTCATGTTGTTGTACAGCACTTTGGTTAACCTTACGGTTTTTGAAATGTGCTATACAAATAAAGTTGATTGATTGATTGAAAACAATCACAAAGCCTATTTTTGTATTACAGAAAAGAGCTGTAAGAATTATCACTAGAAAACATTACTGTCATCCATCAAGTACATTATTTCATCAACTGAAGTTATTGAAGTTCCATGATTTGGTAGACTATAATATTTTATCAGTTATGTATAGGGCTCAAAATAATGCATTACCTTTAAATATCCAAATGCATTTTGTTAAAAGACAAAGTTGTTATAATCTTAAGGGGACAGAGATGTTTGTAAAACCACAATTCAGAACTAGTTTGAAGGGACGTTCTACCTCAATCCAGGGAATTAGATTATGGAATGGCTTGGAGAATGTAGTTAAAAATGCCAAGTCAATGTTTACATTTAAGAAAATGATCAAAACGAATGTGTTAAAAAAAATGAAATAGCGTAATGTGTATTGTATTAGTTAGAAAATTAGAAAGAGTTAGTCATTTTGTACTGTTGGTTGAAGATTATTATTGTTTAATCTGATTGTTGGAAAAAAGGGGCAGATATAATAAGATTTATTCTTCTTTCTGCTACCTTTCATTTTTTATATTTTGTACATTATCATTTATGGGATTGTCTTGTATTGTTTCTTTTGTAAAAAAATGAACAAATTCAATAAACATAAACATATCAAGCTCACACGAGAAGATGTAAAAAATGGCAGGTTGGCTTTCTTGCACTGTGAGGTCTCAGTTTCTGATAGAGGAAATTTGCAAACTGAGGTGTACCGCAAACCCACCCACACAGACCAGTACTTACAGTTTGACTCCCATCACCCTCTGGAACACATGTTAGGAGTTATCAGGACTCTGTGTCACAGAGCAGACAGCGTCCCCACTAACCCTAACCCACTAACACTAAGAAAAGTCAGGAGATAAATAATAACACTATTAATAAAATCAATAATGAACACTATTAATAAAATAAATAATAACACTATTAATAAAATAAATAACCAAATAACCCTCTCTGGGTTCTTCACAGAACAAAAGTCCAGAGATAAATAATAAAACTATTAATAAAATAAATAATAACACTATTAACCAAATAACCCTCTCTGGGTTCTTCACAGAACAAAAGTCAGGAGATAATAAATAATAACACTATTAATAAAATAAATATTATCCAAATAACCCTATCTGGGTTTTTCACTGAACAAAAGTGCATTTAAGATAAACTTTCTGTCTGGGGCTGGTAAACCGATTTTGTGGTTTGTCAGTTTGAAGAAACTACTGAAAAACAAGATTTGATGGGCGTCACGCAGAATTTTGAGTTTGTAAGCACAAGTCCATCTGCAGTCAGTAAAAAGTCCACTTGCTCCTATGGCATCATTCTCAGGGGCGAAGAGAGCGGCGAGGCCCAGCGATTCAGTCTCCATTATATCCTTGTTTGGCTTCGGCCTTTTGAAGAGCGATGGAATGTTCCTTGAGCTCCTTGTAACTTGTTCCAGATGTCCTTTTTCTACTGCCCTGCCCAGAGCTGACTTCAGGACATCAGGCCTGTTTTCGATGTTAAAGTTGGGGAAGTGTTGCTTCAGATGTTTCTTGATCAGGGTGTAGGAAGCATCTTCAGGCTCACAGAATCGAGTGAAGAAGAGAGGAAGAGCATCCCCTAGAGACTCCTGCTTCTGGGCACCTTTCTTTACTGGAGGAGGCTTCTTTCCGATGGCAAACCTTCCTGAAAGACCTTTACCCTTCAGCTGTTTGACTGTACCCTTCTCCACGTGTTTCTTCATAGCTTTCTTGGTGAGAAACTTCTTCTTCTTGTCAAGCTCCATATTGGGATATTTTTTCAGAATATATTTCATGAGTGACTGGAATGAAAATCCTGCCTTGTCCTGAGAGGAAATTATAGCGTTGATAATGATACTATCCACTTTGCACTGCGTGTCTGCATAGTTGGTAACAGGAATGCGTTTGCTGGCAGTGACACTAGCCCATGCAGGGATTGTCCGTTTCACCTTCTTGCTTTTGGATTTCCCATACTTGTAGCCATCCTTCATCCTTAGAAGGAGAACAAAGCAGTGTGTTGAGCACTGGCCAGCCTCGCAGTCCGGGCATTTCACATCTTTCTCATCCTTTTTTTCTCCCTCCACTCCCTCTTCAGTAGTGTCTTCATTCTTGTCCGTATTCGCGTCACCTGAATTCTCCCCCTCCTCATCTTCGCCTCTTGCAGCTGAAGATGCTGCCTGATCTTCATCAGCAGAGGGCGACTCCTCATCTGAGGCTTCTGGATCGTTCTCTGCAGCCGCGGAGGGCGCCTTCTCCTGAGTTGGAGTCGCTGTTGCATGGCGAATCGGCATAATGGGAGCGTTACCTTCAACTTATCCAGGAAAATGTATGTTTTGAAGAAAAAATCTCTGCACGATCCTTTATTTCGATTCCGCTGTTAACGAGCACCGTCCCGCTTGGATCGTTGGTCCAAACCAACTTGTTTTACGTCTTCTAACGTAGGATCATCCTGATTAGTTCAAGGCTGTCAGAAAGGGAGCCTTCCAAGAAAAAAAGACTTCCTGTTCTGAGGGAGCTGGGCTTCAGTGACATCAAAACATGACCATAGAGAATTGTTGGGCATCTGACATGGATCACTCATGCCAAGTTTGGTGCAATTCTGTTTTTCATTGTGAAAGTTATAGCGTTTTAAAATGTATGGCGAGAAGCCAAATGTTGAGGCATGGCCACGCCCCTTCAGCATATATGAAAATGCAAGTTTTTGATGAATTTTCACTCACCCACATCTTAAGTGCATATTAATAAAGATTGAAGTCAGTCGCTCAAAATCCCTAGGAGTGCATTAAAATTCACCACCAATGAAAGGTGAAAAACAGCCAAAAATTACCCTTTGACCCAAAATGGCCGACTTCTGGCCAACCAGGTGTCCCTGTGATGGACTGGAGACTTGTCCACGTGTCCCTGTGATGGAGTGGAGACCTGTCCAGGTGTCCCTGTGATGGACTGGAGACTTATCCAGGTGTCCCTGTGATGGACTGGAGACGTCCAGGTGTCCATGTGATAGACTGGTGACTTGTCCACCTGTCCCTGTGATGGACTGGAGACTTGTCCTCGTGTCCCTGCGATGGACTGGAGACTTGTCCAGGAGTCCCTGTGATGGACTGGTGACTTGTCCACATGTCCCTGTGATGGACTGGAGACTGGTCCACATGTCCCTGTGATGGACTGGAGACTGGTCCAGGTGTCCCTGTGATGGACTGGAGACTTGTCCACGTGTCCCTGTGATGGACTGGAGACTTGTCCACATGTCCCTGTGATGGACTGGTGACTGGTCCAGCTGTCCCTGTGATGGACTGGAGACTTGTCCATGTGTCCCTGTGATGGACTGGAGACTTGTCCAGGTGTCCCTGTGATGGACTGGAGACTTGTCCAGGTGTCCCTGTGATGGACTGGAGACTTGTCCAGGTGTCCCTGTGATGGACTGGAGACTTGTCCAGGTGTCCCTGTGATGGACTGGAGACTTGTCCAGGTGTCCCTGTGATGGACTGGAGACTTGTCCAGGTGTCCCTGTGATGGACTGGAGACTTGTCCAGGTGTCCTGTGATGGACTGGAGACTTGTCCAGGTGTCCCTGTGATGGACTGGAGACTTGTCCAGGTGTCCCTGTGATGGACTGGAGACTTGTCCAGGTGTCTCTGTGATGGACTGGAGACTTGTCCAGGTGTCCCTGTGATGGACTGGAGACTTGTCCAGGTGTCCCTGTGATGGACTGGAGACTTGTCCAGGTGTCCCTGTGATGGACTGGAGACTTGTCCAGGTGTCCCTGTGATGGACTGGAGACTTGTCCAGGTGTCCCTGTGATGGACTGGTGACTTGTCCATGTGTCCCTGTGATAGACTGGAGACCTGTCCAGCTGTCCCTGTGATGGACTGGATACTTGTCCATGTGTCCCTGTGATGGACTGGTGACTTGTCCAGCTGTCCCTGTGATGGACTGGAGACTTGTCCAGATGTCCTTGTGATGGACTGGTGACTTGTCCACGTGTCCCTGTGATGGACTGGAGACTTGTCCAGGTGTCCCTGTGATGGACTGGAGACTTGTCCAGGTGTCCCTATGATGTACTGGAGACTTGTCCACGTGTCCCTGTTATGGACTGGAGACTTGTGCAGGTGTCCCTGTGATGGACTGGAGACTTGTCCACGTGTCCCTGTTATGGACTGGAGACTTGTCCAGGTGTCCCTATGATGGACTGGAGACTTGTCCACGTGTCCCTGTTATGGACTGGAGACTTGTGCAGGTGTCCCTGTGATGGACTGGTGACTTCTCCAGATGTCCCTGTTATGGACTGGAGACTTGTGCAGGTGTCCCTGTGATGGACTGGTGACTTGTCCAGATGTCCCTGTGTCCCCCTTCAGTGTAGCCAGTCCAAAGTTGGACAGATTCTGGAAAAAGCAGCAATATCTGATCCTAATATGTCAGACACAGGTTTCCCTGTATTTCCCAGCACGTCAAAATGTGGCTTTCCTCCTGACACAAGGAATATTGGAGAAAACACATTTAAAACATAAGGCAAAGCAGTCTGCATTCTATCATGAAATCTCAAGTGGAGTTTGTAAGATCATTAAAAGTATGAAACCCGACAATGTTACCTCAGCTGTGAGAAATGACCTATGTATTATTCTGTTTGCTCAATCACTGCACAACAGACACAAGACCCCTCAAAATACGACTACATGCGACAAAAGCTTTGTGAAGTTGGCCGTTTGTTGATATGGACTGGAGACTTGTCCAGTGATCCCTGTGATGGACTGGAGACCTGTCCAGGTGTCCCTGTGATGGACTGGAGACTTGTCCATGTCCCTGTGATGGACTGAAGACTTGTACAGGTGTCCCTGTGATGGACTGGAGACTTGTCCACGTGTCCCTGTGATGGACTGGAGACTTGTGCAGGTGTCCCTGTGATGGACTGGAGACCTGTCCAGGTGTCCCTGTGATGGACTGTTGACTTGTCCACGTGTCCCTGTGATGGACTGGAGACTTGTCCAGGTGTCCCTGTGATGGACTTGTGACTTGTCCAGGTGTCCCTGTGATGGACTGGTGACTTGTCCACGTGCCTCGGTGATGGACTGGAGACTTGTCCACGTGTCCCTGTGATTGACTGGAGACTTGTCCACGTGTCCCTGTGATGGACTTGAGACTTGTCCACATGTCCCTGTTATGGACTGGTGACTTGTCCACGTGTCCCTGTGATGGACTGGAGAATGCATGCTGTAATGCTGTATTCAGCTCAGTCTTATAAATAAAGATTTCCTCAGTGTGAGGTGCTGCATTCAGCTCTGTATCATAAATAGCACCCTCTCACAGTGGATCAACCAGTTTGCAGGTCCTCCTTGATCATGTGAGCAGCTGATTTTGGCTGTCATCAGCAAACTGGTTGATCCACTGTGAGAGGGTGCTATTTATGAGATTGAATGCAGCATCTCAGACTGAGGAAGTATTTATCTATAAGACTGAGCTGAATACAGCATCTAAGACTGTGGAAGTGATCGTCCGAAAGACTTCCTCATTCTGAGATGCTGCATTCAGCTCAGTCTTATAAATAGCACCCTCTCACAGTGGATCAACCAGTTTGCTGATGACAGCCAAAACCAGTTGCTCACATGATCAAGGAGGACCAGGGGCCTCATGTACAAAGACTTGCGTGGATTTCCCACTGAAAAGTGACGTACGGTCAAATCCAGAAAAGTGTGCACGCACAAAAAAATCCAGATTTATCAAACTGTGCGTACACCGGAATCCACGCACATTCCTTTTGTACATCACAACCAACGTGGAACTGAGCGCACGTGAGACACCTCCCCTGACACGCCTTCATTTACATATGTTAAACAGATGCAAATTACTTCCTGCATGTGTGAAGGACATGTTTGTTTGATCCCTGCGCGATCAGAAATCATTTCTAGATTCAGGAAAATAATGAATTTAATATAATATGAGTGAGGAAAATAATCCTAAGTAAGAATAGTAATAAAATGTGTTTATCACACAAAGAACGAGTGATTGTGTGTCGGATTTGTGTGTGCGCACACCCTGCTTTGGTGCGCCAGCTCATCCATTCATTCTGAGTGAAAATATTAACTTTGCGCACGGGTTTATTACCATAATTACTGTAAACACAGAGGAACTTAGATGTTTGGTTGAACATAGATCTTTGTTTATTTAATAGATGACATGAAGAAACGGGTCTGTGCGTCTCAGTGGAGAGTTTTCATGACATGACGTGATGTTGGAGTCTCCAAACGCTGCGCGCAGCGCGCGCCACAGCCTTGTGCGCAATCTGTTTGTCTGTGAAGCTGTTACTCTCCAACAAGTTATATATGGTGTACTTTCACGTGTCATTTTGGAGAAATCTACAATAAACGCAGATTATGAATCACCTCCAGCTGCCGTGTGAGGGTGCGCGCGCGCTCCAAAGCGCGACCACTCAGCCTTTGGAATCATATAGATGAGACCATTCTATTGGACATGATCCGGCTTTGTGTGGACTGGAATGGCACAGTCCCGATCGACCTGCCAGCTCCCTCAACAAAGCTCCTGTGGAACAGTTTGATCGCTGCTGCTTCTCATGTGCACGCGTGATGCACCTGTGTTGCTCCAGAGCGCAGCAGTGCCAAACTGAAAAATGATTATTTCTGAAAACGGCTGATAAGCCATATCATAGATCAGAAAATTATATCTGTTTATAAATGAATGCTCTGCGTGTTACACTACGTATTTATTATATCCTCCAGTAAGGCTGAATGAATCCGTTCCTGTTAAATTTATTTTTGGCACAACTTTGCGCGTGCTTTATTTAACTGCGTCATGTGGATGTAATACTTGTTAATCGTGTGTTTGATGGGAATATTAATCATTTTCACATCATGAACAGTTTAATAATAATAATAATAATAATAATAATAATAATAATAATAATGAATTCAATTTATAACGCACTTTTCATTAATGAAAATCTCAAAGTGCTACAAGGTGCAACAGAATTAAATGTCAATAAAACATTTAATAAACAATTAAAATCAACAACAGTATCAGCTATGATCAAAAGTAGAATCATGAGGAGGCAGAGTATGCTCGGTTGAAAAGAAAGGTCTTCAAGCTGCTCAGTCAACCACAGACTGTGGGGCTTCAGTTTCTCTGAATCACCTGTAAGTGTCGCCAAAGGAACAAGAACCACAGAAACGTGCGTACGCGTGCTCTGGGGCTTGCGTGGAAATGTACCTGGATGCGCACATATTCACGTTCAGTTCAGTTTTGATACATACGGGGTTTTGCGTGGATAGTGACGCACGCAAGGTTTTTGTGCGCACGCACGGTTGATACATGAGGCCCCTGCAAACTGGTTGATCCACTGTGAGAGGGTGCCATTTATGAGACTGAGCTGAATGCAGCACTTCAGACTGAGGAAGTCTTTATTTAGGGCCTTGTCATCAAATTTATCAGTGAACTTAAAAGGTATGTGGAGCTGTATTAGTGTTAACAAAAAAATACAATTTTTCCTATAATTTATTTTTATATAACTAGGTTGTGGAATCTTAGCAAATAAATCCTTTGCAAAAGATGACTTTCTTTTGGAATATCGAGGTGAACTGATCACCAAGGAGGAATGTGAGAGGAAGCAACAGGTTTGCGATGAATCGATGAAAGTGTTTTTGTTTGAATTGTACTTTGATGTAAAAACTGTAAAAAAAAAAAAACTTTTTCGAGGAAGTCTTCATTTATAAGACTGAGCTGAATGCAGCACCTCACACGGAGAAAATCTTTATTTATAAGACTGAGTTGAATACATTATCTCAAGACTTGGACGAAAGACTAAACGTTTCCACAGTTTTTTTTTTTTTGGCTTTGCTTTTTGTTGTTTTTTTGAATGTCCTGAGGACCAGACTTAGCTTTTTTGATTATTCTACTTGAATTATTGAGCATTCATCAGGGTATTTTAATTTTAGTGTGTGTCTTGTTCAACAAGCTTTCTAGTGTTTTGTGTTTTCATGTAGCAAATGTGATGCCCTGTGATGGACTTGCGAACCGTCAAGGGTGCACCTCGCCCTGTGATTGCTGGATATGGGCACCGGCGACCCCCGTGACCCAAAATGGAAGAAACGGGTAAAGATAATGGATGGATGTAGCAAATGGGCAATGTTTAGGCTGGTGTTCCTCCTTGATCATGTGAGCAGCTGGTTTTGGCTGTCATCAGGAAGTCTTTATTTATAAGACTGAGCTGAATACAGCATCTCAGACTAAGGGAGTCTTTCATCTGAAAGACTTCCTCAGTCTGAGATGCTGCATTCAGCTCAGTCTTATAAATAGCACCCTCTCACAGTGGATCAATCAGTTTGCTGATGCAGTGGCGGTTCTAGACCAGTTGTACTGGTGGGGCCTAGCTGGGGCCAGAGGTTGTCAGAGGGGCACGTTCATCTCGGAGAATAAGACATATTCGAAATCTTACTTGACTCTTATTTTTTAAAGCAGTAACCAAAGAAAATAGTTTAAAAAATCTAATGAGAAAAATATAAAACATTTTACACAGTATTTGTATTGACTCAGACTGAATAAAATATATTAATAAGCAAATAAAATAATAATGAAAATAACTGTTATGTGAAGTCTTGGTTCAGTTTCTCAGTCCAAAATTATATAACAACATTGGCTGCCCTACTATCACAGAAACTGTATTCTGTGATTTTGATAATTTCTGGCAAACCGGTCAACAAATGAGTCAAGATTCAGATTTTGTGTTCGCGGGATTTAATTGTAACCAAGAAATTTATCCAACATTAATAAAACTTAACTCAAGTAGCCTTTTTGGACATGCATGAATATATTTGTATACACTGTACTTGTCTGTAGTAGAGAGAACATTAATCTTCTCTTGGCGGTGCAAATTCTGCTAACACAAAACGTGTAACTACTTAAAACTTTTAAGTAGTTACTTTCACCCA
Source organism: Garcialebias charrua (assembly GCA_038048925.1). Taxonomy (NCBI): domain Eukaryota; kingdom Metazoa; phylum Chordata; class Actinopteri; order Cyprinodontiformes; family Rivulidae; genus Garcialebias; species Garcialebias charrua. Next base: position 735 of record JBBPBX010023412.1, on the reverse strand, counting down.
GTCTCTTTTTCATCACATGCTTCCAAAAGTCAACAATTATGTTTGTATTCTGCATCTGTCTGTTAGCAAAATATCTTATGAACAACTGAATAGATTTTGATTAAACTTTCAAGAAATAATCACTGAATGGCTCTCTACGACTGGTTGACTTTTAAAGTACATCCAATTCAAGATGGCTGCCACAGCTAACTGAACTTAAAAATCACAAAATTGACTACAACTCAGTCAATTTGACAAAAATTGAGATAAAATTTGGTGTGGTAGTAGCTGAGATTCATTCCCAAAGCATAAGCAAAGGACTTTTAGAATGCATAAGATCTTTCTTTAAAATTATAACGTTATTTATTTGGAATCAATGGTGTTGGTCTGTTAGCAAAACATCTCATGACTCTCTGGACAGATTTTGAAAAATCTTTCAAGAAATAATAAACGGATGTTTCTTTACCGATGATTAGCTTTTGGATACAATTGAATTGAAGATTGCTGTAGCAGGCAATTGAAATAAGCCAACTCAAAAATAGTTATAATTCAGTTAATTTTACAGATATGGAGTTAAACGATTGTTTGTTTAAAGTTATTTTATATATTCTTTTAAATAATGTGGTGATATAAGATTTTCCTCTTTTTTCTGCACTCTTCATTCAATGTTTTATTTTTGATGAACTTGTTTTATTTTGTCTCTTTCAAATGAATGAATAAATAAATTAAATTAAATATTAAATAGCTTTACATCTG
>JBBPBX010023411.1:24718-34899 GCA_038048925.1 Garcialebias charrua | reverse complement strand
TTAACACGGTAAAAACAATTATTTGTTTGCTGAAAATTATAGCAAAAGTGTTTCTGAGCTTAACCGTTCCTTAATAAATTCACGTAATGGTCAAATCAGCTGTATTAAAAAAAGTAGTTTCGCTACGTGCAGGTGGGACCGCTTTATTTCTTTAGAATTTAGCAAGATAAACACTTGAAAATATATATTTGTTAGCTGACATTATAGCAAAATTGTTTCTGAGCTTAACCTTTCCTTAATAAATTCACGTAATGGTCAAATCTGCTGGATTTAAATTGTTTCGCTTTGACGTCTTCCAAACGGTCGCGAAAATAAATTATAAATAAATCGAATTTTAGCTCAAACATCTCCTACAGCTAAACAGTTGTAAATATCCATCCAGTGATTACTTTCTGTAAGTTTCATCAAAATCTGTCATGTGGTTCATGAGATATTTTGCTAACAAACAATAGTTCAGACCTACCTCCAGAGTTCAGGAGGCCGGGCTGCGACAGAGTGAGTCCGAGCAGAGGAGGCTGTTTTCGGACACATGAGCTGGGAACGGTCGGTGGACCCTAGCGGCCGAAAGTGGTACTGCTCCATTTTTTTCGTCAGAATGAATGGAAACTGTCATATCTCAGCCAAAAATGTGTCTAAAAATATGGGACAAAATCCATAAATATGTCGCTTCGCCCCATAAGTCGCACGACATGAAAATTAGTTTTTTTTTTAAACTGCGACTTATAGGCCGGAAAATACGGTACTCAAATTGTTTTGTTTCTGCCCACAGCTGGCCAATGAAGAACTTTCTGAACTGCACAGTGAGTTAGAAACCCTTAAAGAGAAGAACCAACAAGCAGAGGTTGACCTGGTCAAGAAGCATGATGTGTCCAGAGAGAAGGTTTGCCTTCAACGTTTTCACTTTGAAGAGGGTGGTCTGGAGAGTAAATGCTGAATGTTCGTCTCTCAGGCTAAAGAGATGGGGAGATTACTTCTGGCCATTGACAGCCTTGCACAACAGTGTTACCTTCCAGCATACGGACCACTGGAAACAATGAACACACTGACGAAGATGGACATGGTGAAGGTATTATCTTCATGGAGAAGTTTTCACAGCGTACGCTTTGTTGAGCTAGATGATAACAAACCAACTGTTTCAGGAGTACATTCTGGACAAGGCGGACACAGAAAGAAGAGTGAGGAAAACGATGGAGCACGGCTCGGCGAAGACAAGTACAGCAGCTCCGAACAACAAAAAAGAGAGGGCATCGTTGAAAAGTATTTGAAGTAAAACAAAACTTAAAAGTTCTAATAAATAATAGACACGTTCTTAGTAAAAGAAGTGTGACATTTACATGGTGTTGTGGTTTGTTATATCTGATGCCTCAAAATTAGGCTTTATAAGCTGGAATTTTCTGCTAAATGTATATATTTTTGGAATTGTTTTGATTTTTAGCACACATAGTACCGGTAAGTGTAATTGTTTCACACCATTACTTGTTCAGTATAAGTACTGTGTATAAGTAATGATTATGTGACCTGCTCACATTTCAAAAAAAAAAAAAAAAGGATTGGAATGTGTTTGCTTCATTTTTAAAAGAAACACATTTTTGAATAATGCAGTTAAACAGGAACTGTTCTTCAGCAAGTATAGACTGGTAAGTACTGTAAGCAATTTCTTTGGAAACATTTTTTTAAAAGTAGATTCCTACACCTTTGAACTGCAGATGGAGTTTACAGATTATGGTGAAATGATACTTGCACAAAACAAACAACGTGCAATCAGGAACAGAGCATGTAAGATCATACTTTTGAGAGCTTACTGTAAATAATGTACACACTATCTACATTGCTTAGTGCTGAGTCCACAAGGAGCCCTTGTTTATAGTTTACTAAATAATTTACAGTCCAAAGGATTACAATACAATTATCCTCAGGTTATCGAAGTCTTTGTTTCGAATATACTGTATGTTAGTCTACAAAAGCATCAGATTGCACGTCTCCATATACTGTACTGTACTGTAAACACATTCACAATTACTACAAAGTAATTTTGTCAGCTCATTTACTTGCTATAGTCAGTTTTATAAATTAAATAGCAAATAAAACATGTTATTTTCTTCAGGGGAAACCTTTATTCATGCAGAATTTCCATCCATCCATCCATTTTCTTCCGCTTATCCGGGGTCGGGTCGCGGGGGTAGCAGCCTAAGTAGGGAGGCCCAGACTTCCCTCTCCCCAGCCACTTGGAGCAGCTCCTCTGGGGGAATCCCAAGGCGTTCCCAGGCCAGCCGAGAAACATAGTCCCTCCAGCGTATCCTGGGTCTTCCTCTGGGTCTCCTCCCGGTGGGACATGCCCGGAACACCTCACCAGGGAGGCGTCGAGGTAGTTAAAAAGCTCCGCGGTGGCAAGGCTCCGGGGGTGGATGAGATTCGTCCTGAGTTCCTTAGGGCTCTGGATGTTGTGGGGTTGTGTTGGCTTACGCGACTCTGCAATATCGCGTGGACATCGGGGGCAGTTCCCTTGGATTGGCAGACTGGGGTGGTGGTTCCCCTATTCAAAAAGGGGGACCGTAGGGTGTGTTCCAACTATAGAGGGATCACACTCTTAAGCCTCCCTGGTAAGGTCTATTCAGGGGTTCTGGAGAGGAGGGTCCGTCGGATAGTCGAACCTCGGATTCAGGAGGAGCAGTGTGGTTTTCGTCCTGGTCGTGGAACACTAGACCAGCTCTACACCCTCAACAGGGTCCTGGAGGGTGCGTGGGAGTTTGCCCAACCAGTTTACATGTGCTTTGTAGACTTGGAAAAGGCATTCGACCGCGTCCCTCGGGGGGTTCTGTGGCGGGTACTCCGGGAGTATGGGGTACCAGGCCCATTGATATGGGCTGTTAGGTCCCTGTACGACCGGTGTCAGAGCTTGGTCCGCATTGCCGGCAGTAAGTCAGGCTCGTTTCCGGTGAGAGTTGGACTCCGCCAAGGTTGCCCTTTGTCACCGATTCTGTTCATAACTTTTATGGACAGAATTTCTAGGCGCAGCCAAGGTGTTGAGAGGATCCGTTTTGGTGGCCTTAGAATCGCTTCTCTGTTTTTTGCAGATGATGTGGTCCTATTGGCTTCATCAGCTCGTGATCTACAGCTTTCGCTGGAGCGGTTTGCAGCTGAATGTGATGCGGCCGGGATGAGGATCAGTTCCTCCAAATCCGAGGCCATGGTCTTGAGCCGGAAAAGGGTAGCGTGCCCTCTCCGGGTCGGGGAGGAGGTCCTTACCCAAGTGGAGGAGTTTAAGTATCTCGGGATCTTGTTCACGAATGAGGGAAAACTGGAGCGTGAGATCGATAGGCGGATAGGTGCAGCGTCCGCAGTGAAGCGGGCGCTGTACCGGTCTGTCGTGGTGAAGAGAGAGCTGAGTCAAAAGGCAAAGCTCTCAATTTACCGATCGATCTACGTTCCCACCCTCATCTATGGTCATGAGCTTTGGGTTATGACCGAAAGAACAAGATCTCGGATACAAGCGGCTGAAATGAGTTTTCTCCGCAGGGTGGCTGGACTCTCCCTTAGAGATAGGGTGAGAAGCTCAGTCATCCGGGAGGGACTCGGAGTAGAGCCGCTGCTTCTCCACATCGAGAGGAGCCAGTTGAGGTGGCTCGGGCATCTGGTAGGATGCCTCCTGGACGCCTATTCATGCAGAATTTGTACAAGTAAAATACAAAGATACGAGGATTTTTATTGTCGTTCTCATCACATGTGGTACATGAGATGGAATGAAACTATGTACACATGGTCCCAGTGACATCCAACAAAAATACAAATTGTAAAGAAAAACAGAGTCATGAACTAAGAATACACAAGACTAAGAATACAGTAAGCACCAATAACACAAAAACAACATGCAGAACCAACAGCAGCACAAACATGAGTCTGTGAGCAGATGAGGACAAATGAACACAGCAACATGAAAAAAATCTGCAGCATGAGATCAGCATCATGGATACTAAGCAGCACTTTTCAACAAGTGGCATTACAGTGATTTTTTTCATCGTTTTTTTTTCCCACAGTGATTTTTTTTTTCTTTCTGGTTATGGATTTATGAGTCTAACAGCCTCAGGGTAGAAGCTGTTCCTCAGCCTGGTGGTTCTGCACTTAATGCTCCTCAGCCTTCTGCCTGCAGGGGAGCGGGGCAAAAAGTGTGTGTGCTGGGTGTGTGGTGTCCTTCATGATGCAGGTGGTCCTCTTCCTGCATCTGGAGGTGTAGATGTCTGTGATGGTGGGGAGACTGACTCCAACAGACTTCTCTGCAGCCTCCATGCCACACGTTGATGCTGGAGCACAGGATGTTCTCCACTGCACACCTGTAGAAGGAGGTGAGGACTGCAGCTTCCCAGACCAGCTCACCTCAGCCGCCTGAGGAAGTCTCTGATGAGCTTTCTTGATCAAGCTGTTGGTGTTGTTGCTGTGTTTATTCCTTCTGATGTCCACAACCATCTTCTCCGTCTTATTCACGTTGATGTGAAAATCTTACTGTTTATCACTTTAAATAAAGCTATGAACCAAATATTTTTATTCTTCTAAATCAAAATACCGGGTGTACTATGAGACTAATGAGGTTAACCTGTATAAATAAAGGTTGAAGGAAATACAAATGTTAATTTATGACGTCAGCGTCATAACTGGTGTACTGGCCCTTTAAATGCAGCACGGACTTCCGTAAACATTCTGATTCACCTGCCGAACCAGCAGGTGGCGGTAAAGCGCACCCCATATTGTTTGCCGACCGCTAATAAAACCCACGAAGAAGAAGACTTCCGTAAACATCCGCTTCTTTTTTTTTTAATGGAAAGTGGGAAACAAAATGTTTCGAGACATTTCTGTGACGCACAAATTTGCCAAACCGCATTTACGTTTTCACCCGCTGCTTGTTGAAATATGAAGGTACGTCACGTGTCCTCCCCCTTGCATGAAACCGCGTTTCTGTTCAGTGTTCCCCGGTAAAGATGTTCTGTTTTTCCGGTGCAGATGGACGCGGGCCGCCTGGTTTCACGCAGAGAAGACATTTCTGCGCTCTTCCCTGCGGAAACTCCGGGCGCCAAACACAAAGTAGGCAGTTTTAGCGGAGTAGGTTTGTGCGGGCAGGTGTGTTTTGTGTAAAATAACCGAGGCCACTTCTCTGTGTCAGGATTTAAGCCTCCAGTTTTGTGCTGTCAGGAAAGTGGGCGGCGATGGGAACTGCTTCTACAGAGCCTTCTGCTTCGCTCACCTGGAGTCCGTTTTCCACAAACCCAGAGCTTTACAGAGGTCAGCCCAACACTGAAATCACTCCACAATAAACATTATTAATTATAACAATTACAGTTCATTTGTGTTAAATATCAGTTTTAAGGACAAGATCATCCAGAGCGGCACAGCTTTGAAGTCTGCAGGATTTGATGAGAGTTCCTTCAGCCATCACCAGAACACAGTAAACTGAGCAGTTCCTCTTTTCTACACATCAATCATTAAGGCTTAATGAACACGTTATTTAACAAATATTTAAATGGATGTAAGCCCTTTAAATTAAAAGTTACACAGCTGCAACAAAATTGGCTAAAATAAAAATACTGATACGTATATTATAGACATACGGCAATACTGTGTATGTGTACTGTACAAATATATGTATATCAGACACTATGGCAATGAGGTAATGTCTTCCTAGTTGATGTACTGTAATGGAAACTAGTGTTTTAAACGGTTTAAATCCTGTGCATTTTTTTTTCATTATATCAAAATATGGCTAATTGCCAGGGTTGTTTACACAAACAAACCAGATGTAAACATTTACAAATTGTTCATTTTTAGGCCTTTTATGTCCAATTTTAGCTTGCACTTTTGTTAAACCACCCTAGAATAACTTGCAATGAGCTCCGGGCAGATGTCAATATAAAATCGGAGTTCACTTTTGATCTACCGTAGAATATTTTGTCTCCCTAATTTTGTGATGTAACGTTCTAATCCATAGCAGGAAAATATCACATTCACAGCTGAACACTGATTTACAGTTTATTTCTGAGTTTATCTTGTAGTTTGTAACTAATTTTTTATTTTTTTACATTTTTGGGCTCTAGTGGCCTTTATTGTAGAGGATGAGGGCGAAACGGGTAGAGAGAGGGGAGAGACACTGCAGAAACAGCTCGTGGGGTCTGGGACGTGAACCCGCGACGCCTGCAGAGAGGCCCAGCCTCAGAACATGTGCCGCGCGCTTATCCCCCACACCAAGAAAATATTCTAATTTTAATATTTTATATTATTTTTTTTAAATTAATTTTAGTCGAGATCAAGCTGTGAAAGATGCAACTCAAATTAAGTCCACCAAAATTCATCCAGCTGAGCTGTACTCCCTTTTATTTGGACTTGCTCTTAAAACGCAAGATATGTCTTTAATAGGTCTTTTAATCCATTACATAATAAAACTAATTTTAAACGAGTCAGACGCAAACAGAAAATGCCATTTTGCATCTTCTTTAGTTTAAAGCAAAACCAGTTGGACTTGCTCTGCTTTTTATTTTTCTATGGAACTAATTATTCCAAGTCCAACAAAAACATAGCTTAGAAACATTTCCAAGTTGGTCTACATTTAAACAGTGCAGGAAACGAAGAAAACACTTGAACATGCTTTAACTTTGTTCTTTTCTACTGAAGGTCATTCATGTTGTGGAGCAGTGCCTGGCTGATGAACAGGAACACATTTTACTGAAACTCTTCAACGACCAGCCGATCTCTGATGGAGTGGTTCAGTATCTCAGGCTGCTCACATCAGCACACCTCCAGAACCATGCAGACTTCTTCTGTAACTTTGTTGAAGCGCCCGATCTTAAAGTCTACTGCCGGCAGGTTAGAAACAAAATGCTGCTGCCGTTTATCGTTAAGCCTAAATATCTTTGTTTAAAATAAGTACCGGTAATAAGACACTGATCTTTTATTCCTTCAGGATGTGGAAGTGATGACGATGGAGTGCGATCACGTGGACATCTTGGCCTTGTCTCAGGCCCTGGACATTGGCATTCACATCGTTTCTATGGAGAGTGATGAACAGCTGGCTCACCACATCATTCCAGAGGGGGGCGACCCCTCCCTGCACCTCCTCTACCAAATGTCGCATTATAACATTCTCTACCAGCGGACTCAGCTCTGACCAGAGGTCCACCAGGAAGTGGCTCAGCTTAGTATTTAGTACTGACACTTATTGCATGATTAAATACCAGTTAGGTCTCAAAAAACTTGTCAAGATTTGTTTTAATATATAAAATTTCAGTTTGGTGTAATTAAACATAAAATTACAGCTTCACAAATTGGCATTCAGTATTTAGATGAATTTAAATAATTTGACATATTTAAATTCAACCACCTTTCAAAGACAACTCACTCAGCTTCATTAACATGTCATTTCTGCTGCTCTACTTCTGCTTTAGTTTTTTCCTCCAACTTTTTTGGAAGGTTTTTCTTTAGCTTCTCTTTCTCCTTTTGTATTGAAACACTGGTCAGGGCACTTTCCATTCCAGCAAAAGACATTTTGGACTTGGGGAGCAACCCCATTTTAGTGGGGTACTTTGTTTTCATGGCATTTGTGAATAAAGGCTGTGAGGTCAAGCGCTTCAGATGCTTCTTCATCGTCTTCACCATCTTCTGCTGCTGGCTGTCTGCATGGTCGTCTTTAGAGCCGCCTGTGGATATAGGTGGCTTTTCAGTCGCCTGCTTTTAAGCATGTTTTAATTACCGGTACTCATTTATGTTGGTCTTACCAAATAAAATATCATCATCCAGGTCCACCTCCATGGCTGCTGCTGCTTTTCTGAACCACGAGTCGTGTCGCTTCTCCCTGCCGTTGTAAAACTCGATCTTTTCTATCTGCCTGGCAAGGTTTACTCGCTCCTGTGGAGTGAAACATTTTACAGAAAACTACTCAAATCTAAAATTTTAAATGCAGACAATATGAAAATTTGACTTTGGCTTTAAACGCCTTTATGATTCTACGTTTCTAGCCATAAATTGGAGAACTAAAGCACTGTACTAGCCTGTAACCAATTTTATTCATGGTTTAAAAAAGTATTTTAACACATGAGATTCACTCTTTTTAGGAAGCTGCAGTTTTTTGCTACAATCTTCTCAACTTGTATTTTCCTTTCTTGCCCTCGGTTGCTTACAGAGAAGCTGATGGCTCTCACCTTGATCGCCTCCATGCATTTGGTCTCTACAGGGAACTGGGGAAATTCCTCGTCCTTTCCGAGAGTTTTGTGAATCTTTCTGAAGTTCATGATATCATCGGGGCCTACGAGCAGCAAACTCAGACCCTCTTTAGTGGCTCGAGCTGTTCTGCCACTTCGATGAACATACGTCTCTGATGTTCTGGGGACCTGTTGGGCACAAGTTACAACACTTAAATATACTCACATAAAGTATCAAGTTCTGTAAGCCTATCTTTACATCAAAACTATTCCATTTCACCACTACAGTCAGATTATTTAAAGGGTCACCTGGTAGTGAATAACATGTTGAACGTTGGGGATGTCCAGGCCTCTTGCTGCCACATCAGTGGTCAATAGAACACAACTGGAAGTGAAGAGTACATGATGAAACATTTCAAATTTACTTTTTAAACCTGAAATCATTTAGTCTTATTCACTGAAGTGTTGGCATCAAACTTCTAATCAGATGTTACCCCCTTGATAAGCCCTGCCCAGTTATAATTGTTAACCCATAAGCTCACAGCTCCTGCTGGTTACTAAAATCACTGTACTTGCTGCCGTATAAGTCACATCAGTCCAAATATGTCTAATAAAGTGGGAAAAAAACAAATATGTTGCTTTGCCCTATCAGTCGCATCATTATGCGTCACCGCTGACGCGTCACGTTTGTTACGTGTCACCACGGACACCTGGAAATGTGGGCCGGTGGTGTGCCAAAAATCGATGGGCTGCCAAATGGCGGAACCATGCACGGGAGGACTTTAAAAACAAGAATTTAACAACACTAACACTTAAAAACAATTACAGTATTTGTTTGCTCGAAATTATAACAAAGGTGTGTTTCAGTTGAACTTTTCCTTAAACGCACTTTGACAGTTAAATCGGTTGCATTTAAAAAGCAGATGTGCAGAAGCGCGCAGAGGGAGGACTAGCTGTGCATTTCTTTGAAATTTAACAAGATAACCACCTAAAAACAATTATTAGTTTGGTCAACATTATAGTAACGGTGTGTCTCAGTTGAACTTTTCCTTAATAAATGCACTTTAATGTCAAATCAGCTGCACTTCGCCTGGGCGGCGCGACAAAATCCAGCTGATTTGACGTTTGCTCCAGGAGTTCTGGAGCGTGATGAAGGTGGCTTTGTATGGCAAGCCAAGTGTCTCATTAATAGATACTGTACTTTTACCTATTTATGAGACACTTGGCTTGCCATACTAGTCGAGGGCCATCTAGCGGCTGAAAATGGTAATGTTCAATATTTTCCATGTCAGAATGAGTGAAATCTTCAGATTTCAGCCAAAAATTGGGTTATAATTATGGGGGGGAACAAATACCGGTACGTCGCTTAGCTGTGTAAGTTGCAGGCATGCCAATTTATGCAAAAAACTGACTTACAGCAAAAAATACGGTACATAAGTTTGCAAAATCATATGAACAGATAAACAACTGTATTAAGTTGAGCGACTACAATATAAAATGTTTTAAAATGACCTTTATCCCAAATTAAGGTTTTGACCTTTTACCACATTTACTCTTGTTTTTACTACCGGTATATAAAAGCTCCATCTGCTAAAAATCAAAGCATTTCTTGATTTGTCTCAAGTGTTCTAGCCTGGGAACAGCAACATCCTAATGCATGTGTAAAAATGCAGGACTGCATGTTTTCTACGTCCAAAGCAAAAATACTTACTTGTCTTTCTCAGCAAACCTTTCCAGGTTTTTGAGCCGTTGTTTCTGGTGCATGTTAGCATGTAGCGGCAGTGGAGAACAATCCATGATCACCAGCAGAGAGTTGAGTCTCTTGATGCATTCGATGCTGTTGGCGAACACCATGGTGCGCCCAGGATACTGGAGCAGGAAGTAATAAAGGTAGAAGTCCTTCTCGTCCTTTTGACAGTTGATTTGTGTTTCGGTCAGCGTCTCCACTGTGGCCTCCTTCCTGGTGAGGTCGACGACTTTGGGCTTGGACTTTATTCCCACCTT
>JBBPBX010023410.1:6426-32662 GCA_038048925.1 Garcialebias charrua | reverse complement strand
TATATATATATATATGATTACTGTTTGTAAAATACCTATATATATACTTACGAGATGTTTCCAGTATTGATATGAATGATAGTAGGGAGATGTCCTAGGCCGGGGCTTAAGGAGAAGAACAGTGGGCACTGGGTGTTCTCCTGAGTGGCCATTAAATCCACTTCCGCCCTCCCGAATCTGCTCCAAATTTGTGCAATCAGTTCCGGGTGGAGAGACCAATTTCTGTCCAAATATCTGCCCCCTTGTTTATCACCCCAGGGATGTAAATCGCCTTCAGCGATTTCAAATGTGTGTGTGCCCAAAGGAGTAGTTTTCTGGCTGTGTTCAGCAACTGGGCTGACCGCTCTCCACCCTGGCGATTTATATACGCAGTTGCTACCCTGTTGTCTGTGTGCACCAAAACATCCTGATCCCTGATCATGTGAACAAAGTGTTTGAGAACTTTGAGAACTGTCAGAAGCTCCAGAACGTTTATGTAAAGGGTCGTGCCTGGTGCCCCCCCCCCCACACACACACACACACACACTGACTGTGGCAGGCAAGTCCCACCCCAACCGGAAAGAGACGCGTCTGTAAAGACTGCCCTGAATTACGTTCACTTTGCCCAGGGAAACTCCTTCTGACAGGGTCCTGGGATTCCCCTAGAAGGCCAGGTTCGCTTTCACCGACGGCGGAACCATGACCCGACGTTGTTTGTGATGTAGGTCGATTCTCTGATGTATAAACCATCTCTTCAGCTGACGCATGTGCAGTAAGCCTAATCTGAATACTACGTGCGCAACAGCTATCATTCCAAACAGTTTCATAATTGTTAGTGCTGGCACTGTCCTGTGGAGCTGTACGCACTGAAGAAGTCACGTCAGCGAGTCTTTCCTCTTATCCGATAAGATCGCTGTCATGCTGTGGAACAGAGTGTCACCCCCAGAAAAATTGTTTTCTGGATTGGGGTTATAGAGCTTTTCTCCCAGTTTATCGCAAACCCCAAGTGGGTTAGGCGATTCACCAAAACAATTGTTTGAGTCTCCGCTTCTTCTTTGGAACGAGACAGATGCAATAGATCGTTGAGGTAAAAAAGTATTTTCATGCCCTTTGAACGGAGTGGGTGTAACGCCGCCTCAATGACCTTTGTGAAGGTCTGGGGGATGAGCGCCTAATCGAACGGCAGATGGTTGTACGCGTAACAAACCCCATGAAAAGCAAACAGGAAGAACTTCCTGTGTTTGTTTATTATCGGGATGTGGAAGTAGGCGTCTCTGAGATCGATTGAGACAAACCATTCCCCCAGTGTCACGTATTCGAGAACACGTTTTATCATCAGTATATGGAATGGGTGACTCATGATGTGTCTGTTGAAAATGGACAAATCTAAAATTGGCCTTAGTCCACCTGACTTTTTTGGGACCAGGAAATACTTTGAGTAGAAGCCGGTTTTCTCCTCGCCCGAGGGAACCCCGGAAATGACGTGTTTCACTAACAGTTCTTGTAGTTCTGACTGCAGCGCCGAGCCCTGTTCCGTAGAAGTGAGCTTTGTCTCTAGCGCTCCGTTGAACCTTGGTGGTGCTCCTGAAAACTGTAGGGTGTAACCTTTGCAAATCACTCGACTTAACCATTTCTCTAGCGAACAGGTCTCGAGTCAAGTGGCGCTGTGTTTTGACAAAGATGCAGCTTGGCTGTTCTGCTTCACGAGTGGAAATAGCCTGGCCTCTACTGCCCCCAAGCGGACAAAGTCCGCATTGGTCCATGGGAGGCCCTTCTGGAAAGGGGCGTTTACCGGGCGTTGCATCACGATCCCTGCACTGGCCCTTGTTTGACTTGTGCAGGCATGACAAATGTCTTTTTCGAGACGGATCTGTGACTGTACCTGTTTCTGCCCGACTTGTCGAAGGAAGAGACGAAAAAGTCCTGGCTGAAACTACTGTTTCTAGACCAGGCTCATGTGATTTAACCAGTTTTGAGAGAGAAGCTTGTCTGACTCGTCTGCACAGTTCACCGCTCTATGTCTGATGACAACGGCGAGAGCGTCCCCCCACCATTGTGTGGGGAAGCGGGGCTGGAGGGGTTACAGAGAGGTCTCTGTCTGCACTACCTTTAGTGTTTGTTTCATCACAGAAGAAGGACACACTTTTCTGTTTAGTTTTGAAAGATAATCTTGTGTCAGATTCATTACCCGTTTTAGGAGATGCGTTCACGTACCCCGGAAAGAGGGGGTTCAGCATGCCTGAATAAAAAACACTGTTTTTCATGACAGTTTCTTTATTTGTATCAAAGCACACACTGTCGCATACATCTCCAGCCCACCGTCACTTCTTGTACTGGTCGCTCGTCGAGTCCAGGTCCTCTGGAAGGACTGGGATGGGTGCCCTTTCGCTGTAGCTGGGGGCTGCAGCACGGCAATGGTTGCTGATGAGTGTCGCTGCAGGTTGCGGAAAGCTCTACTCTGGTCTCGTGGGCGCACCGGCCCGCTGGCAGAATGAAGGTCTGCTCGGAGGGACACCACCACATGCTTGCGTACCTGCTCGAGCGCCTCCGAGGATGAGCGTAGCTGCTCGAACACAGACTGGTAGTGCGCCCCAAACAGACCCTCTGGAGAGATGGGGCCTTCCAGCAGCTCTCTTTTCACGTCCTCCGGGATGAATGAGGACAGTTTCAGCCATACTTACCTCTGACGCACAGTAATCCAGGCTGAAATCCGAACCGAACAGGTCGAGAGTACTGTGCATAAGTTTGTAAATGGTAAATAGAGCTTATTTATATAGCGCTTTCCAGCCCCCTGTGAGGAGCCCCAAAGCGCTTTACAATACCAACCATCCACCCATTCATACAGACATTCATACACCGGTAGTGGTAGCCTGCCTTGCAAGGCGCCATCCAGACCTACCGGGAGCAATTTGGGGTTAAGTGTCTTGCCCAGGGACACAACGACGCATGGTGGGCGGATGCGGGATTCGAACCTCCAACCTTCCGATCGGGGGTCGACTGCCATTACCAAGTTTGTGATTGTGTCAAGTGCTGCTCCGGTCATGTCATGTTTTGGCTTGCGCCCGATGCTGACCGCCAAGAGCGCAATGTTGTCCTACAGCTTGGTGGTGAGCTGGTCGCTCGGTGCAGGTGGTGAAACATGTTTTCCCACGTGTTTAGCCAAACACGGCCGACAGGCTGGGCTCCAGCGGAGGAACAACGGGGAAAGCCTGGTCTGTCTGACCCTGGACCTTCGTCACGGGGATGAAGGATGACACTGGGGCTCTCAGCTTTAGCGGCTCGTTGGCCACGCCCAGCAGCAGGGAAGTCAAGTCTGGAATGCTGGGCCAGATTGCCTCCGCCTGACCTCCGATTTTGATGGCAAATATTCTCGCCAACAGTGAAGGTAGTGCCTGAGTGGTACTTTCAGGGACCTTCAGACCACAAACGTTTGCTGTCCACCTGATGATGTCGGGGAGTGCGTGGAGCAACGTGGGGTGAGTGCCCTGCGTGTCCGGCGCGTCCATGTGAGGCGGCTTCTGTTCCGCGGCCCCTGGGGACGGCGCCCGGCTGATGGTTGAACCTGCTTCAGAGCATTGGGAGAGCGCTGGGTCCAGTCCTTCGGTCAGGCAGGCTGGGCCATGCGCGTCAGCCATGACGGCTCACTCAATGGGGGGTAAGGTCGGTCCCGTACATTCCAGAGGACATAGCGGGATGCGACGGCTAGCTTTTTCCGGCAGGTGAAGGAAAGGCGAGGCCGGTTCCAAACCTCCAGAAGAGGACGGGCCGTCTCCGCTTGCTACGAAGACGTGTATTGCACCAGTTCTTCAAACCACGGGCTGGGTGCCACGTCTTCCCTCTGTTGAACCTCTATGTCCCCTTGGGAGAAGAGTTTGAACCGGCGCTGCTTTTCCTCCTCCGTCAGGCGCAGGTAGGCTGGGCAGGAAAGGTGCTGGTCCATGGCCTGGTGAGCATGTGCAGCTCCGAGGCATCCCCCGCAGAGAGGATTCAGTTCCGTTGCCAGAATGAAACCTAAGTCGCATCCTGGGCACTTCTTGAATGGTTGTCTAAAAGACATGTTTCGCTGATAGAGGTCTTGTAGTGTCGATCGCTGAAAAAAATAGGGAGCAGAACCACGGTCCACGGGGGCTATTATAGTGGACCGGGGCGTGGCCCACAGCAGGTGGGCGTGAAGTCTTCAATGTTGGCGCGAAGCGCAAGGGATAAAACCCAATAGGTTTAGCTTTAAAGGGCGGAGCTTACACAAAATAGAACAAGCCAACTATAGGATATATTAAAAAAAACTGGACAATGTGTCAGCCTTACTGACAGAAACTGGAAGTTGGTTCCACAAGAAATGAGCCTGATGACTGAAAGATCTTTGTCCCATTATGCTTTTGGAAACTCTAGGAACAACAAGTAAACCTGCAGACAGAGAGAGAAGTGCTTTGTTAGGAAAATATGAAACAATAAGATCTGTATTATAAGATGGAGCTAGGTTGTTGAGAGCTTTGTAGGTTAAGTAAGATTTCTGAACTTTACCTTTTGAGAATTGCTTTAAAACATTTTAACCTACCTTAATTCCTGCTATCCTCATAGGCTACTATCTACTCTCCTGCCCGCAGCATGCAGACTTTTCTGAAGACCCTCACTGGAGCTCAGAACCAGGAATCAAATCACTTCCCAAGCCTGAATACAAGAAAGCACCATAAGAAACTAAAATAATCAATATGCTCTTGGGTTACACAAATTCACCTTTTGCTGTCTTCTGTGGACCCATCCCTGGTTAATCCCTCTCTTCCTGCCTGGAGGAAATAAGGGCATGGATGAATCAACTTTCTTCAATTAAACTGCTCCAAGACTGAGGCCATATTGATTGGCACCCCTCACCAGGTACAAACATCAACTTTAACAACAATTTCCTTTTCTGGACAAGACATCCCCCTCTCCACCTCTGTTACAAATCTTGGAATAAAAATGGACTCTCATCTTACATTTGAAAATCACATTAAGCATCTGTTTAAAACCTGCTTCTTCCATCTTCGAAACATCTCCAGACTTCGCCCATCTCTAACTTTTTCTGATGCTGAGAAACTCGTCCATGTCTTTGTCTCCTTCAGGCTACTGCAACTCCCTGTTTATTGGAATCCCTGGCAAAACCTTCAGAAGCTTCAATATATTCAAAACAGTGCAGTGCAGCAAGGATTTTGTTGAGAGCTTGTAAATTTGAACATATTACACCCATTCTCCATAACCTCCATTGGCTTCCTGTCACCTACCGAATTCAGTACAAAACTGCTCTCATTACACACCAATGCTTACACAGAACTTCACCTGACTATCTAAAGGACATTCTTGCACCATATTCATCCACCCGGTCTCTACGATCACAGAACAGTAATCTCCTTCACATTCCTCGAACCAAATTAAGGACCATGGGAGACCGGGCATTCTGTGTGGCTGCCCCCCACCTATGGAACTCCCTCCCTGACTACCTGAGAGCTTCACAGTTATGCCGGGTTCCCACCAAACGCGTCAAAACGCTCCCAACGCACCGTGTTTGCTGCTTGTCAAAGATGTCTGTTCACACCGAACGCGTCTGCAGACGCGCAGTGGGACCAACGTCTGGCTCCATTCCCGGTCAGATTTGTTTTGTTTTCTGTACACTGGGCAGATAAAATCAGCTGTACGTGAGCCTCATTACTACTTGAGTGGGTTTCTACGAGCCGAACTGCAGCTCCGAAAGTCTTTGTTGAGATTAAAACGTTTTTTATGTTTGGGGTGATCGTACGCTCGAGCAGACAGCGGAAACTGTAAAAATGCCAAGTTTCTTACCGGAGGCTGGTTTCTTCATGGAGGCTCGTTGGGGTAAGTTTAAAAGGTCAAAAAACAGTCCCGTCGTTGTTGCGTCATCACATATCAGAGGCTCTCTGAGTAGCCCAGTCCTCACCTCCTTCTACAGGTGTGCAGTGGAGAGCATTATCTGTGCTCCAGCATCAACGTGTGGCATGGAGGCTGCACAGTTGAAGAGAGGAAAGCTCTGCAGAGAGTGGTGAAGGCTGCACAGAAGTCTGTTGGAGTCAGTCTCCCCACCATCACAGACATTTACACCTCCAGATGCAGGAAAAGAGCCACCTGCATCATGAAAGACCCCACTCACCCAGCACACACACTCTTTGCCCCACTCCCCTCAGGACGGAGGTTGAGGAGCATCAAATGTAGAACCACTAGACTGAGGAACAGCTTCTACCCTGAGGCTGTTAGACTCATGAATAAATAAACAATAAGAATAAACACTGCAAAATATCACATCATGCTGATGCTGATCTGTTTTCTTGTTGCTGTGTTCATCTGTGACCATCTGCTCATACAGACTCGTGTTCGTGCTGCTGTTTATAATGATGTTTTTCTATTACATTAGGGCTTAGTGTATTTCTAGTTGATGTTTTTTTCTTAGTTATATCCTAGATGTTATTACTGTTTTTCTCTTACATTTTGTTGTTAACTGGGACCCTGTACATAATCTCATTTCAGCACATATACACCACATGCGGTGCAAATGACAATAAAGACTCTCTGACTCTGACTCTCCCGATTGGTTGCTGCGACGCGTCAAGCAGCCAAAGTTCAAATGAATGAACTTTGGCTGCTCAACGCCTCGGCTGCTTTGGCTGCGCACGTGCGCGGAAAAGAACTTCCGCACGCTGCCACGCTGCTTGAAATGCTCAAAACGCGCCGCCCCTGGCCGCGCCGCCCCTGGCCGCGCCGCCCCTGGCCGCGCCCTCCACATAGACTTTGCATGTAAAGTGGCAGCGTCGGCCGCCCGAAACGCATTTGGTGGGAACCCGGCATCACTGGTTGACTTTAAACAAGGCTTAAAGACCTTTCTTTTTAAGCGAGCCTACTCTGCCTCCACATGATTTTATCTTTGATCTTAGTTGATATTATTATTGATTTTACTTGTTTTATCACTTGTTTTTATTTGATCTTTGATTTTTGTTGCACTTTGTAGCACTTTGAGATTTTTTGTTAATGAAAAGTGGGTTATAAATTAAATTCATTATTATTATTATTATTATTATTATTATTATTATTATTATTATTATTAATCCTGTCTCCTGTAAATAAACCTGTGTTTTACTATAATCTCCTTTGTGTCTTTCAGTTCTCTGAACCCTGTTTGAAAATCATATAGCATTTTTGGTGCAGTTCGGGGTCCTTTTGTTATAAAAAAATAAAATAAATGTACAGTACTGTAAAACTGACAGCAATGTAAGTTTATGACAACATATTCACCTGAACCACTACAGTATTCTATTTTTGAGGCAGGGGTAGTTTTCAGGCAACAAAAATCCACTGGTACTGGCCTCGCTCATGCTAGGTTTTATCTTGGTCATAATTTCCCAAACTGAACCAGTTCAAAGAGGTTACAATAAGGTATATATTTTTCACAACGTTCCCACAGAACTCCTCTTCAAAAGTTCTTAGTTATCGCTTCCAGTTAAATTAATGAATTACATGGAAGGAAGCGTGGAAAGTGTGGGAGTTGCAGACAACGATGACGTCTGGAAGCAAAAAGTCATTTCACATAGCTACATGGAAGACAAACAAGCATGTGTAATATGATGAGTGTGATCAAACCGGAGACTTTAAACTCGATGGGCAGAGCTCTCCCAGGAAACCATAACTCGTGGTCGTACCAGTCAATCAGAGGGAGACCATCACAACCTTTCTTCATGTGAGACAAAAAACAACACAGTAAATAACCCTTTCTGTCTGGGAATTTCAAAACTTTTAACTTCAACCCATTTATAGAGCTGAGTTTATTGCAGCTCCTCAGACTGATGAAGTATTTAGATAAAAGATGAAACATACAAAATAAAGTCAGGTCCTCTGGACGGAGGAGACCTGACTTCACCTTGTTACATGAAACTTTACCATTTTATGACATTTCTACAAAAAAAATCATCCAAACATTTGATAAACACTGGAGCACACAGCTCAACCAATGGGAAATTAACATCTAATAAATGGTGTGTTGGTGTCTGTGTGTGTGTGTGTTGGTGTGTGTGCATGCCTGTATAAAGATAAAAGCACATAGCTGTGTGGTGGTCAGCTGCATCAGTCTATATAAGGCTGTTCTATTCATATTGCTTTTCCTCTGGGGACCCAGAGCAATTGTCAGCCACTGGACAATGCATGCCACAGAACTGAGCGGGCTTCTGTATCCTCCTGTATCATTTGCATATATCCACATGCACTTTTAACCTTGCACATAAAAACACAAAGAAATGTGGAATAAATGTGTTGTTCTGTGCCGTGCTTGTTGGGTGTTTGCACACTCACTTGTAATACTGAACGTCATGCTGCTCAGTCTAATTCAATTAAAGTTAAAGGTGTCGTCTTCTTGACTGACATGCTCATGTGATTACTGCACTCGTTGCACGAAGAGTCAAATCATTTGGAAAGAGCAGCAGAAGACTGATTACACCGGTGCTGGTCGCTTTCACAATAAATTCACTGAAAGGAAAATAAATCTGTGAATAATCGTTTTGTATCTGTTTCTATGGGTAAAATAATTGCTCTTGTTTTAGTTCAGACCTTAAACATCTTTTCCTTTCTTTGTTGTGGGATATTATTGCTTTCTTTCTGAAATGAACCAAAAGGAAGTTTTGGAAAGAGTCTGCTGTTGTGCCTATTTGCAGGCCAACTAAAAATAGTGCCCAAGTCAACGCGTGCTCATGTTTGATTGGAAATCGCAGCGCCTTGAGTCAGTGCTGTGGAGTATCTGTCGGAGGAGGGAATGACCCGTCTGAACAGTGAGTTAACTGCTTGATGCAAGCTGAAAAACAATATATAACCAATCCTGAGCAGTGTGTTAAAATGGTCCAGTTTAATTGATCAGAACATCTTGTGCTGCAGGAGACTATCATCATCATCAGCTTAAACACAACTACTTTCTTTTGATTATAACATTTTCACAGTTGTGTTTTCATCTTTTGCTCACTAGGTTGAATCAATCTCTTTGGAAAGCTCAAATTTATTTGTCTGAAAACAGTCTTGGAGAACTTTTCTTGACGGCGCAAGTTTTTTCTTCTTCATCTGTCTTTTCTTCAAACAAGAAATGGGTTCACGGAGGACAACGGCACGTTCCACTTTGGGGAACGGAAGATCCAGTAATGGGAATGATGTTAATGGGAGCAACCGGTCCAGTAACTGTAGCTACCTGTCCAACGTCAGGCCAGAAAACAGGTACAAACTCAGTCTCTGCTCTTTGAATCACTTCTGATCTCCTTCTTCACTGAAAACCATCAATGTCTTAAGATGTTCTTAACTTGCGATGAAGATGTGCCACTTATTATTTATTGTCTGTTGCCATGGTCACACAAAGTTTAAATAAGCTGCAGATGACAAACAAGATCCCAGTGATGCAACACACAGCCAAATTTAAATACTGTACACCTTCTCAAGAGTGTTGAATGTATGACTAATGTTTCCATTTAGTATTGTCCTTTTAATGAAAAGGTGGATTTTAAAAATTACTTGAGGATGCTTTGGAGACCACTCGAAGGCACAATGAAGCATGAGCATTCAAAGAACTTTTTATTTCTGTCAGTCTTGCGTCACAGTGCAGCTACTTTGTAAATTATCATCCTGGATCAAATGTGGGTATTAATGAAGACTGACAGGGTTCTAGGTGCTATTAAAAGCCTGTTTCATCAACTAACTGACAAGAGATACATTTCTTTTGCAGAAATTGCTTGTTTGGTCATGATGACTCAGACATTTCCCTTCACATACCTTCTAGTCCATTACAGGGTCACACAGACACACAAACTCACACCTAATGTCTGTTGAGAATGGCTAATTTACCCAACATTTATTTTTATTTTTTATTCTTTATTCATTTCAAATTTCAAATTCAAAAGGACATAAACTATTTACAATTCCACGTAAATAAATAAAAAATCAAACATTACATGAAATGAAAGGAAGCAGAAGAAGATAAAATCTTGTTCAAAGTCAAAGTCAACTTTATTGTCAGAACTGCAATATGTACAGGACATACACAGGATTGAAATTGCGTTTCTCTCAGTCCCTCGGTGCAACAGTAACCATTTAAACACTAAAACACTGAAACATTTAATAAACATAAGCATAAAATAGTAAAAGTGTAACACTGTCCTGAGTTTTTGCATAGTAGTATAAAAGTATGAAAATTTACACCAACACTAAAACACTAAACATTTAATGAACATAAGCATAAAATGAAATAATAAAAGTGTAATACTGTCCTGAGTTTTTGCATAGTAGTATAAAAAGTATAAAAAGTATATCTATAAAATAAACTGAAGGTTCTAGCATTGACATTTGCAAAGAGTGGCAAAGCAGCATATGAGTTAATGTACACAGTATATGTATGAGGTAGTAGTTGATGTTGGTATAGAGGCAAAAGTGGCATATGCAGTAAGGCACATTGGGCATCCTTAAATAAGGCTGGTCAGAGAATACTGTATATGTATCAGCAGTAGTGTAGATATAAAAGTAGTGTAAATGTAAACAGTAGTAATAAATGTAAACAGTAGTAATAAATGTAAACAGTGAATGTAAACAGTAGTATGTAAACAGTGAATGTAAACAGTAGTATGACTATAGGCAGTGATGTAATACAAACATTAGTGCAAATATGAGAAGTAGTGCAAACTGAATGAGCACATGACCGAGAGTTTAGTGAATAACCCGTTTGATGACACAGAGTCCAGTGTTAAAATCTTTGTGTTGTGTGGTAATGTGTGAGAAAGTTTTTTGTGTTAAGGCAGTTCAAATGGGAGGGGAGGCAGAGCAGGCAGAGTGTTTAGCATTCTGACTGCCTTACCGGTATGTCTGCCCCTTTTTTAAAACAAAATTAATTCAAACAATCAACTCAAACAACAATAATCCACAAAAAATATTACACAATAAATAACTCATCATACTTTACCATTCATAAATTTAGAAACAAACCAGTTCATATATATTTTTCCAGAAACCTAATTTTATTCAATTTTTTAAACAAAGTCATTGTTTTTGCAACTTTGATATCATTTTCTAAACCATTCCATAGACCTATTCCATAAATTGTAGTAGACCTACATGCTGATTTTAAACCAAGCACTGAAGTGCTTTGAACACCAAGGCCTTCCTGCTGTGGAGCAGCGGCTCCACAGTGCAGCCCTACTACTGTAAAACCATCCATCCAACTGTCCATCTATTCATCTGTCCATCCTTTCATCCATCATTTTCACCCACTTTTTCTATTCTGGGTCACTGTTGTCGCTGGTGGCCATGTCCAGCAGTTGTTGTGCAAGAGGCCGGGTACACCCTGGACAGGTCACAAGTCCATCACAGCACCAAATACAGAGATAAACAACCATTCACACTCTCGTTCACACAAAGGGACAATTTAGAGTTACCAATTAACATGCATGTTTTTGGTCTGTGGGACAACATGCAAACTCCATCCAGAATGGTCCGGAGCTCTACCAAGAGTGCAACCATGCCACCACCCTTGTTAAATAAGGATGATAATAATAATAATTTTATGTTGCCGGAGCTGATAAATCCTCTCAAAATACATGTTTTATTCCAATTTTAAAGTATACAGCAATCCAGGGTGGCATTATTCTGGACATTTACCCATTTTATTGGCGTTTTAGTCTTAAACTAAAGGGAAAAAAAGAAAAATGAATTACTGATCAGCTTCTTTATCTGCTCAGGAGCACGCTCTGCAGTGTGATGGCACAGTTAACAGAAGAAACACAGCCCTTCTTTGAAACAACCCTGAAGTCAAAAGCTGTCTCAGAAGACAGCACTGTAAAGTTTTCCTGTGTGGTGACAGGTAAATACAGTTTCACCGCTTTAAAAGAAATACTTTGTGAAGTATTAGGATAAGGTGATTAGTATTAGTATAAGGTGAAGTTTTTGGGTGTTATTATTGATGACAAACTGACATGGAAACAACACATAAATTCTGTAAGAATAAAAATAGCTAAATCGATTGCAGTACTATACAAGGTCAGAGACCTATTGAATGATAAAGCTCTGTATTTGTTGTATAACACAATCATTGTTCCACACTTAATCTATTGTATTGATGTTTGGGGGAAAGCGTGTAAAACAATCACAAAGCCTATTTTTGTATTACAGAAAAGAGCTGTAAGAATTATCACTAGAAAACATTACTGTCATCCATCCAGTACATTATTTTATCAACTGAAATTATTGAAATTCCATGATTTGGTTGATTATAATATTTTATCAATTATGTATAGGGCTCAAAATAACGATTTACCTTTAAATATCCAAATGAATTTTGTTAAAAGACAAAGTTGTTATAATCTTAAGGGGACAGAGATGTTTGTAAAACCACAATTCAGAACTAGCTTGAAGGGACGTTCTACCTCAATCCAGGGAATTAGATTATGGAATGGCTTGGAGAATGTAGTTAAAAATGCCAAGTCACTGTTTACATTTAAGAAAATGATCAAAAGGAATTTGTTGAAAAAATATATATGAATTAGCATAATGTGTATTGTATCAATTATTAGTTATGTATTAGTATTAGAAAATTAGAAAGAGTTAGTCATTTTGTACTGCTGGTGAAAGATTATTATTGTTTAATCTGATTGTTTGAAAAAAGGGGCAGATATAATAAGATTTATTCTTCTTTCTGCTATTTCTTTTGTAAAACAAATGAACAAATTTAATAAACATAAACATAAACATAAACTTCGTCATCCCTACTTTCAAAGGTCTGTGCACGTTATGTTTAAAACTCTGACAGGTTTTGTTCTGATGTCCATTTTTCTCTCTTACTGTTTGTTTTTAGGTCACCCCACCCCGCAGATTACTTGGTACAAGGATGACAAGCAGCTGGACAGATACTGTGGTCTGCCTAAATATGAAATATTTCGCAATGGACAAAGTCATTCCCTGCACGTATACAAGTAATCATGTTTGAGAACACTTTATTAACCTTTGAACTGCAATTAAATAAATGTAGAATTAACTTCTAAGCATAAATGTTGATTTTTTTTATTTGTGAAGAGATGCAAGTGAATAAAATATCCTGATGCATGCTCAAAAATAAGTGAATAAAATGCTTTGCACAACATACAACCTATCTAAACTAAGCATTGTTAAATTTATCTTTGATTTGAATAATAATCAACTGCTGCTGTGGCTTTATTCCTTTCACAGTTGCACTGTGGAGGATGCGGCTATATACCAGGCCTCTGCCATCAACAGTAAAGGTATCGTGTCCTGTTCTGGAGTCCTGGAAGTGGGTGAAATGAACGAGTTCAAAATCCACCAGCGCTACTTTGCCAAGCTGACACAGAAAGTGGAGAACACATGCAAGGAAGCGCAAGACAAAGAAAACCAGGGGTACCTCAGAACCATCAGCCCAAGTCTAACACAGAGGAAGCCCCGCTCAACAACAGAAGCATTTCTCAGCGTGTCAAGCCCCTCGGAGGATGATCACGATGAGGGGAGTCCTCAGGCTGAGCCTCCTGAGGTTGAGGTTAGGTTACAGGAGGCCACTGTTGAGGAACCTGATAAAAACACAGCTCTCGTCTCAGATGGAGCAGTGTCCGCTTTGACAAGTGGACAGAGAGACAACGACAAGGACGATAAGAGTAGGACAAACATGTACGATCCTGCTCAGAATACTTTTACCTCTTGTCAACCAAAAAGTCCCTTTGTCAAGAAGAAGATTAAGGTTTCCAACAGCACTAAAATCCCCAAAATAGATATTACGGTGGAGAAAATATCCAGAGAGAGGACGACAACAGATGAGACGTCTTCCTCGATAACTCCTGGCTGCACAGAGACCAATGGGATTTCAGCAGAGGCTATGGAAGTAGAAAACGTTTGTTCACCCGTTTTACATTTAGAATCAAAGGACGTAAAAGAAAAACACAAGAAATCACCAACAGAGAAAGCAGAGCAAAATAAAAGCTCTTCAAAAAGTGAATCCCTCTGCAATCAGACAACTGTATTTTCAAGAAGACAAAATCTCACTAAAACAGTGTCCCCTGTCGCTAAAGCTTCAGGCCGTACGCTGTCTGAAAATGACTGCAAGCAGAAAGCAAAGCCCGAGACCAAGGGCGGTCACAGAGAAACAGAGAAACGTTTGGAAATGAAGAACCAAAGCCCTCGCGTCATCTCAACACAAAAACAAAGTTTAAAACCAACAGATTTAAGCATGTTAAAGAAAGTTAGTCACGCAACGGAACATGTTATAACCACTGATACTAACAGGAAGTCCAAAACACCATCAGACAAACGCTTTGGGCACAGGGCGTCAGCGGATACATCATGTGACAGCAGGACTGCTTTGCGTCCAAGTGAAGTGGCTGAAAGTCCACTGTCTGAGAAGGAAACAAGCACCTGTCAAAAAGTCAAGTCTCAGCCAGACATGCCATGTGAGGTGAGTAAACCTTTCTGCATGAGCTCATGGTTGCTGCTTTGTGATGCCAGCACAGGACCCACAAGCATCCTGCTGCTAATTTTAGCTTTTACAAGCATGCCTCATGTTGGA
Source organism: Garcialebias charrua (assembly GCA_038048925.1). NCBI lineage: Eukaryota > Metazoa > Chordata > Actinopteri > Cyprinodontiformes > Rivulidae > Garcialebias > Garcialebias charrua. Next base: position 18,123 of record JBBPBX010023410.1, on the reverse strand, counting down.
TAACAACCATTCAGTGACGCACCTGTTGACAGCTGGATCTGTTGGAATGACGCAATATATTTGCAAACGGACCAGAACTGTTCTGTAGGTTCTGTGGTCAGACGGATCCAAATCTGGGTTTCTGTTTGGAAACCGTGAACACCACGTCCTTCGTACTAAAGAGGAGAGGAACATCCAGACCGTTATGAGATCGCAGTTTAACAGCCTGCCTCTCTGATGGTACGGGGGTGCATTAGTGCCTCTGCATTATGGGAAAGACAACAAAATCCACTCTCTTAGTGGTAAGGGGAGTGGGCTGTGTTGTCTTTCCCATCATGCTTAGCGTTTTTTTAGTTTTTACAGCTGCACCATGAGTGAGAAGGACATGTGTGTGGTATAGACCTGCCTCTTGTGTGCTGTTACAGTTTGTGAGTTACCTGTTTTAGGGCTCAAGAGTGTCTTCATTGGGTTTATCTCACACAATGTTAAAATGAATAGTCTCAGTACAAAAATTTCATTACACAGATTCATATATCTGAACAGTATCGTATTGGAAAAGTATCGGTATCGGTTGATACCTAGTTTTAAGGATCGGATCGGATCGGAAGTGAGAAATGTGGATCGGTGCATCCCTAGTTCAAAACATGATCGCCCACCTTCACACGTGGCCCCCGGTAATAAACACACGTGGAGCTGAGAGAGAAGAAGAGCAGATTTTGTGTTTTGTGTCTTCCCTCCTCCTCCCGGTAGACACCCCCCCCCTCCCGTTTGTGAAAGTGAAATTAATAAAAAGGATAATTGGAGGATTACGGGGCCATTGCAGGGGGAGGTTGATGAGAATTGAAATGAGCCATCCTGAGGGGTCATGGCAACCCGAACCGAAGCGGGAGCGATGATGATGATGATGGTGATGATGATGGTGAAGAGAGCAGGGGAAATTACAGCAGGTCTCGGCTGATCCGTATCGCTCGTAGGAACAGGATATGGGCCAGGGTTGATGTACGACGCACAATATCACAGCGCCCGGGCACCACCTGCATCCACGCATCACGTGCGCCTGCTGGACGGCGTGCGCGTCTCCTTTGTGCATGTGCATCCGTGTGACACGTTCGCCCAGCGTGCATGTGCTTTGTTCTGCTTGATCTTTTTATTTTATTTTATTTTTTTACCGCCTGTGTTTGTCATTGCTGCTGCTGCTGAAATGTCTCGTGTCTGAAACGTCTCTCTAACCTCCATCATCCCGTCCAGCTGTCCCACCCCTGGATGCACTGGCTCCGGCCATATCAGTGGGAGATACTCGCGACACCGCAGGTAGGACAGGTCACACCCCGCCCCCCTGTCTGTCCTCCACCTCTGCTTCCTCTCTTCAACCCAGGCCTCCGTCTGCAGGCTTACAGTAGAAACTTTGACGGGGGCTGCCACGCTGCTACCAATTTAAATTCTTGATTTGCCAGTACTGTGTGTTTGGGTTCATGCTCAGCTACCACGTTGCCAAATTTCGGCTAAACAGCTCTAAAAATGGCCGAGCTAACTTTTTTTCCCCTTTGAGCCAAGGCGGCCATCTTGTTTCTGACTCAGGTTCAGTACAGTATGTGATTTGAAGCGTTTCTATCTAGGTCTAGCTATGACCACAGAAAATTTTAGCTCAGTACTGTATCTCTAAAATGAGCTGATTTCTAGTATTTTTTCCTTTTTGGCTCAGGAGGCCATCTTGGTACAGGTAGTCCCCGAGTTACGATGCAGTTCCGTTCCTACGCCCGTTCGTAACACGGAAATCGTCGTATGTCGGAAAATATGTCCAAAAGGCCCCTCATACATCCAAACGGCACCTCATACGTACAGTACTGTATTTTTCCCAAGCACTTAACACATTACCCTACATATTTATTTAAAAAAAAAACATACATTTGGCGCCATAATGAAGGAAAAAATAGTTAATTTCTTACTGGGAGCTGGTCAATTCTTCCTCCGTCTGTTAGCATGTTAGCTCGTGCACCTCCGAGCTCCTGCAGCTTCACGCGGTCCACAGCGTTTACAGCAACGTCTGTTAGCATGTTAGCTCGTTGCTTGCATGTTAGCTCGTTGCTCACCTGTAGCTTCTCTGCCTCGTAAACCTCCGCTCAAAACAATAAGATCTCCTGTATTTCCACGCACGGTCCAGCAGTCCAAAGTTAGCATATAGTCCCTCCTGACCTCCTCTGCTCCGGTCTGCCTGAGGTCTCCTGTAAGTTTCCAGAAGTTTCCAGCGCGTCAAGCTCCCCCCTCCCTCCCTCCTGTAAGATTCCACTGAGCGTGTCAAGGTTTTGAAAGAATCAGTCCAGTGGGTCATGAGAAAATTTGCTAACAGATATTCTTCATCATTAGTTTATCATTAGCACAATTAGTTTGTCATTAATTCAGTTGTAATTTTTATTAATTTATCATTAGTTCATTGTTAACTTATACAGGTACTCCCCGACTTACGAGCGCATCGACTTACGAGGTTCCGGACTTACGAGCTGGCTAACGAACAGTAAAGTTGTACAGAACATACAGAAAATACAGCACTGGTATGTGTTTTTAGATGAAAGTGTGTTAGCTAACCGTTTGTAAACAAAGTTCTGTGCATGTTTATGAACTAGTATGTACGTTTGTGTTGAAAAACTGGTGTTCGTAGTAGCGCTAGCATACATTTTCCGACTTACGACCGAAAATCCGGACTTACGAGCAACACGTGTTTCGGGTTCCGACATACGAGATTTCGTGTTACGAGCACCTCGTAGGAACGGAACTCGCTCGTAAGTCGGGGACCACCTGTAATTACTTCATGATTTGTTCATAACTTGCTCATTATTAGTTCATCATTAACTCACATTGAGTTCATGATTACCGTAGTTCATAATAAACTTGTAATTAGTTCATGATTTGTTCATAATTAGTTCATTATTAGTTCATTAGCTTGTAATTAGTTCATCGTTAGTTTAAAACTGACTCATAATTTGCTCATCATTAGTTAAGTACAGTATTAGTTTGTGATAATCTCATAATTAGTTCATGATTATTTGTTTTTACATCAGTGTTTATTAATCATCATTTCATCAATATTGATGTAAAAAATAAGTTAATCATGAACTAAATATGAACTAATTTTGAGAACTGTTTTGAACTTTATTGCTATGTCATCACTAATTCAGTATTTGTTGTTACTTCATTAATTCACAATTAGCTCATAATTAATAATTAATTGTTACTAATAATTATTTGTGATTAACTCATTGTTACATTAATATTAGTTCAATGCTACTGCATAACAAGTTCATTAGTAGTTTAATATTAGATCATTACTTTATTGTTACATTATCATTATTTCATTGTTGCTGTATGAACAGCTCTTAGATAGTTCATCATTGTATATATTTAGTTTATTGCTAAATATTAGTTCATCATTAGCTTATAATAAGTTTGTGATTAGCTCATGATTAGTTCATTGTTACATTAATATTAACTTGCAACTTCCTTACTAGTTCATCATTAGTTGTTTGGTACTTTATTGTTAGTTTATTATTAGATCATCTTTATTCATCTTTGTATCTTCAACCCTTCTTTTGTGTTACCTCATCATTATTACATTGTTAGTTTATCAATAGTTTATTAGTTCATTATTAGTACATATATTGTTTATTGTTCATTAGTTCATGATTAGCTCACAATAAGTTAACTGTTTATTAGTTTGTCACTTCTTCATCTCTAATTTATTACAAACCGGATTCCAAAAAAGTTGGGACACTAAACAAATTGTGAATAATAATAATAATAATAATAATGTCTATTCCTGTCATCTGCGTATGTTCCCATACACAGACGAAATTCGTCTCTGCATTTAACCCAACCACCTACCAGGTGGTGCAGTGAGCAGCCCGAAAGCGCCCGGGGAGCTGGAGAAATAGGTGTGCTATCATAGACACCCCAAGCTGGGTAGTGGCCGGGGCGCGAACCCACGACCTTCGGATCCGTAGTCAAAAGCCCTGCCACTAGACCATCTTAAACTGAATGCAACGATGTGGAGATGGCAAATGTCAATATTTTATTCGTAATAGAACATAGATGACAGATCAAAAGTTTAATCTGAGTAAATGTAACATTTTAAAGGAAAAATATGTTGATTCAAAATTTCACAGTGTCAACAAATCCCAAAAAAGTTGGGACAAGTAGCAATAAGTGGCTGGAAAAAGGAAATTGAGCATATAACAAACAGCTGGAAGACCAATTAACACTAATTAGGTCAATTGACAACATGATTGGGTATAAAAAGAGCTTCTCAGAGTGTCAGTGTCTCTCAGAAGCCAAGATGGTAAGAGGATCACCAATTCCACCATTGTTGCACAGAAAGATAGTGCAGCAATACCAGAATGGTGTTACCCAGCGTAAAATAGCAAAGACTTTTAAGTTATCATCATCAACCGTGCATAACATCATCAAAAGATTCAGAGAATCTGGAACAATCGCTGTGCGTAAGGGTCAAGGCCGTAAAACTCTACTGGATGCTCGTGATCTCCGGGCCCTTAAACGTCACTGCACCTCAAACAGGAATGCCACTGTCAAGGAAATAACAGAATGGGCTCAGGAATACTTCCAGAAAGCATTGTCAGTGAACACAATCCACCGTGCCATCCGCCGTTGCCAGCTGAAACTCTACAGTGCAAAGAGGAAGCCATTTCTAAGCAAGCTCCATGGGACGCCATGTCATCCGGACCAGAGAGGACAAGGATAGCCCAAGTTGTTATCAACGCTCCGTTCAGAAGCCTGCATCACTGATGGTATGGGGTTGCATGAGCGCTTGTGGCATGGGCAGCTTGCATGTCTGGAAAGGCACCATTAATGCAGAGAACTATGTTCAGGTTCTAGAACAACATATGCTCCATCTAGACGTCATCTCTTTCAGGGAAGACCCTGCATTTTTCAACAAGATAATGCCAGACCACATTCTGCAGCAATCACAACATCATGGCTACGTAGGAGAAGGATCCGGTACTGAAATGTCCAGCCTGCAGTCCAGATCTTTCACCTATAGAGAACATTTGGTGCATCATAAAGAGGAAGGTGCGACAAAGAAGGCCCAAGACGATTGAACAGTTAGAGGCCTGTATTAGACATGAATGTAGAGCATTCCTATTTCTAAACTTGAGAAACTGGTCTCCTCTGTCCCCAGACGTCTGTTGAGTGTTGTAAGAAGAAGGGGGGATGACACACAGTGGTAAAAATGGACTTGTCCCAACTTTTTTGGGATTTGTTGACGCCATGAAATTTTGAAACAACATATTTTTCCCTTAAAATGATACATTCTCTCAGTTTAAACTTTTGATCTGTGATTTGTGTTCTATTCTGAATAAAATATTAAATGTTGGCACCTCCACATCATTGCATTCAGTTTTTATTCACAATTTGTTTAGTGTCCCAACTTTTTTGGAATCCGGTTTGTATTAGATCATCATTAGTTCATGATTAACCCATGATAGGTTCATCATTACTTCATTAGTACTAGTGGTCACGTCATTTGTGCATTTTATGATTAGTTCATGCTTAGTTCATTAATAATAAATCATGTTTTGTGGCGCCTCTTCAGTGGTTTTAATAAAAATCATGAACTAAGTGAAGCAGCTTCCTCTGGTTGTGTTTGTGAGAGCAGCAGTTTGTAAAATGAGATGAACTCATCCGTTCGTCGCCCCTGTCGTCCCGCTCAGAGGCCCGGTGAGACTCGGGGTTTTGGGCTCGGCTCTTTATTGGAGGGAAGATATTAGCGCCGTGTTTTCGCTCGTGTTCCTTCAGCAGGCGACTTCAGGTGTTTATAGATCGTCGATCGGCAGCTCTCAGGTGAGAACAAGAGCGAGTTTATTGGATTTCACCCTCCGCTGCCTCGCCCGCCGCTCCATACACGCTGTTCATTAAACGTTCCGCTCGATTGGCCCAGATTGGTTCTGATGTGTGGCTGAGCGAGCATGGCGCCACCCCCAGGCTTCGTTTCATCCTGAAACAGCTGATTCCTGCTTGTCTGTCCCTTTGAACCCAACGTGGTGCATGATTTTCATCAGAACGCCCGAGGAGCTTCTGCTTCTAATGAACCAGTTCCTCTTTCCTTCCCTTCCTGTTTCCTAAGCATCCTGGCCTGCCCCGTCGCGAGGAAGCGCCGGCTGGAGGAAGCAGAGCAGGAACAGGAAACGGAGAGGCCCGCCTCCAAGAGGAAGTCCCACCCCCTGAAACTGACTCTGGACGAGGGCTTCAGCGCCGAGAGTGACGTCAGCAGCGAGGCCGAGTCCGAGAAGGATGGAGGGAAGGAGGAGGAGGAGGCCAAGGAGGCAGGAGAGGAGGGAGAGAAGGACACAGGTGAGGAGGAGACGGGAGGATGCCTCCTGCAGGATGATCAGATGAACGGAAGAGAGGAGGAGACGCCACAGGAAGAGGAGGAGACACAACTGGCAGGTGATGAAGGTAAAGCTGAAAGAAAACTTGTTTCCATGGAGCGCTGAATATCAGCTGAAACTTACTGGAGAAGCTGAAACTGAGTTTTAAAGCTAAAAGAAACGGCACTTTTTAAATTAATAAAACCCTGAGATTTTTATTAATGAAAAGTGTGGTATAAATTGAATTTATTATTATTATTATTATTATTATTATTATTTAAAAGCATTAAAAGATTAGCTAAAAGCTAATGTAGCAAAAGGTAGCTAAAGGTTAGATAAAGTTATCAGAAAATAGTCCAGAAGCTACAAGTAGAAAAACACTTACTAAAATTTAAAAGTGTACCGTATTTTCTGGTGTATAGGTCGCATTGTCCTATTATCACCAATAGATTGGAAAAATCCCTAGATAGGTCGCACCTACGTTTAGCTCTGCTGCCAATTTCTGCCACAGAAGTGCACAGCAAGGCTTTTAAGAAGATTAACACTTAAAAACAATTATTTGTTTGACAAAAATTATAGCAAATATGTGTCTGAGTTGAACTTTTCCTTAATAAATGAACGTAATTGTGAAATGAGCTGGATTTTAAAATTTGTTTCACCGAAAGTGATAACAAGCCATATACAGGTCGCACCGGTGTATAGGTCACAGGCCTTGAAAAAAACATAAAAAGGTGTGACCTATACACCGGAACATACGGTAGCTAAAAGCTAAAGTAGCAAAATGTTAGGTATAAAAAAATACAAACTGAAAGCTAAAGTTGTAAAAGTGTAGGCAAAGAACTCACTTTGAACTAAGAGAAGCAAGACACTAGCTAAAAGTAGGACATGCTTAACCAACAAAAATATATCTAAAAGTAGCACAAAGCTACTTTTGGTTTTGATGTAAAAATGTACAAATTATCAAAAGGTTTGCTAGAAGCTACAAGTAGCTAAACACTTGCTAAAAGTAAAATAGTCTAGGCTAGCTTTTTGCTAAAGTAGCATATGGCTAGCTATAAAAAAATACAAACTAAAAGCTAAAGTATAAAAAGCCTAGCTAAAAAAACCAACCACTTAGGGCTCAGAAAAAGGCAGCTAAAAGTGACACGTGGCTAACTAAAATTGTCAAAGGGTAAGCAAGGAGCTAAACGTATCTAAACACTTGATAAAAGCTCAAAGTAGCCAAAATACGTTAAGAGTTATGTTCCATTTAAAAACATTTTCTTTTGAATCTGTTTCAGCTACTGGCTCTGTTTTAGTCGTCTTATATTATTTTAGATAGCAGTTTGCTATTTTTAGCTAGCTTTCTTTTACTTCAGCTTCTAGCTTGTCTTTAGCTAATATTGCTACTTTTGTCTGGTGCTTATTTGACATTTTAGCTACTGTTCTACCTCAGTTAAAGCTTCTTCAGCACATTTTCAGCTGTGTTTCCAAACAAGCTGCCACTCCCTCTATATGAAATTTAACCTTTTTATTTTTTACATTTTGACACAAACTGGTTAAAATTTGAGTTTAGGAGCCATTTTCTGCCTCAATGATTCATAAACAACAAGAAGAAAAACATTCAGCTGCATCAGCTGAAAACGAGTGATGAAGCAGAGTGTAAAAAAAAACTAAATAAACTTTAAAAGACCTTCAGAAAGTCTGAATAAATCCTGAGCGAGGCCATTTTGAACAGAGCAAGACAGACAAGTTTGTTTGAGACGAAACGAGAGATGAAGATTCTGAACCGTCGGCTGATTTTCATCTGCAGGAGGTTTTAGCTGCTCTTTGGGTTCAGAGGTTTCAGCTGCTCTGTGGGTTCAAAGGTTTTAGCTGCTCTGTGGGTTCAAAGATTTTAGCTACTTGGTGGGTTCAGAGGTTTTAGCTACTTGGTGGGTTCAGAGGTTTTAGCTACTTAGTGGGTTCAGAGGTTTTAGCTACTTGGTGGGTTCAGAGGTTGTAGCTGCTCTGTGGGTTCTGAGGTTTCAGCTGCTCTGTGGGTTCTGAGGTTTTAGCTGCTCTGTGGGTTCAGAGGTTTCAGCTGCTCTGAGGGTTCAAAGGTTTTAGCTACTTGGTGGGTTCAGAAGTTTTAGCTACTTGGTGCGTTCAGAGGTTTTAGCTACTTGGTGGGTTCAGAGGTTTTAGCTGCTCTGTGGGTTCAAAGGATTTAGCTACTTGGTGGGTTCAGAGGTTTTAGCTACTTGGTGGGTTCAGAGGTTTTAGCTACTTGGTGGGTTCAGAGGGTTTAGCTGCTCTGTGCATTCAGAGGTTTTAGCTACTTGGTGAGTTCAGAGATTTTAGCTGCTCTGTGGGTTCAAAGGTTTTAGCTACTTGGTGGGTTCAAAGGTTTTAGCTACTTGGTGGCTTAGAAGTTTTAGCTACTTGGTGGCTTCAGAGGTTTTAGCTACTTGGTGGCTTCAGAGGTTTTAGCTACTTGGTGGGTTCAAAGGTTTTAGCTGCTGTGTGGGTTCAGAGGTAATCGCTACTTGGTGGGTTCAGAGGTTTTAGCTACTTAGTGGGTTCAGAGGTTTTAGCTACTTAGTGGGTTCAGAGGTTTTAGCTGCTGTGTGGGTTCAGAGGTTTTAACTGATGTCTAGGTTCAGAGGTTTTAGCTGCTCTGTGGGTTCAGAGGTTTCAGCTGCTCTGAGGGTTCAAAGGTTTTAGCTACTTGATGGGTTCAGAAGTTTTAGCTACTTTGTGGGTTCCGAGGTTTTAGCTAGTTGGTGGGTTCAGAGGGTTTAGCTGCTCTGTGCATTCAGAGGTTTTAGCTACTTGGTGACTTCAGAGGTTTTATCTGCTCTGTGGGTTCAAAGGTTTTAGCTACTTGGTTTGTTCAGAGGTTTTAGCTACTTGGTGGGTTCAGAGGGTTTAGCTGCTGTGTGGGTTCAGAGGTATTCGCTACTTGGTGGGTTCAGAGGTTTTAGCTACTTGGTGGGTTCAGAGGTTTTAGCTGCTGTGTGGGTTCAGAGGTTATAGCTACTTGGTGGGTTCAGAGGTTTTAGCTACTTGGTGGGTTCAGAGGTTTTAGCTACTTGGTGGGTTCAGAGGTTTTAGCTGCTGTGTGGGTTCAGAGGTATTCGCTACTTGGTGGGTTCAGAGGTTTTAGCTACTTGGTGGGTTCAGAGGTTTTAGCTACTTGGTGGGTTCAGAGGTTTTAGCTGCTGTGTGGGTTCAGAGGTATTCGCTACTTGGTGGGTTCAGAGGTTTTAGCTACTTGGTGGGTTCAGAGGTTTTAGCTGCTGTGTGGGTTCAGAGGTATTCGCTACTTGTGGGTTCAGATGTTTTAGCTACTTGGTGGGTTCAGAGGTTTTAGCTACTTGGTGGGTTCAGAGGTTTTAGCTGCTGTGTGGGTTCAGAGGTATTCGCTACTTGTGGGCTCAGATGTTTTAGCTACTTGGTGGGTTCAGAGGTTTTAACTGCTCTGTGGGTTCAGAGGTTTCAGCTGCTCTGAGGGTTCAAAGGCTTTAGCTACTTGGTGGGTTCAGAAATTTTAGCTACGTGGTGGGTTCAGAGGTTTTAGCTACTTGGTGTGTTCAGATGTTTTAGCTACTTGGTGGGCTCAAAGGTTTAGCTGCTGTGTGGGTTCAGAGGTTTTAGCTGCTTGGTGGGTTCAGAGGTTTTAGCTGCTGTGTGGGTTCAGAGGTAATCGCTACTTGGTGGGTTCAGAGGTTTTAGCTACTTGGTGGGTTCAGAGGTTTTGGCTGCTGTGTGGGTTCAGAGGTATTCGCTACTTGGTGGGTTCAGAGGTTTTAGCTACTTGGTGGGTTCAGAGGTTTTAGCTACTTGGTGGGTTCAGAGGTTTTAACTACTTGGTGGGTTCAGAGGTTTTAGCTACTTGGTGGGTTCAGAGGTCTTAGCTGCTGTGTGGGTTCAGAGGTTTTAGCTACTTGGTGGGTTCAGAGGTTTTAGCTGCTCTGTGGGTTCAGAGGTAATCGCTACTTGGTGGGTTCAGAGGTTTTAGCTACTTGGTGGGTTCAGAGGTTTTGGCTGCTGTGTGGGTTCAGAGGTATTCGCTACTTGGTGGGTTCAGAGGTTTTAGCTACTTGGTGGGTTCAGAGGTTTTAGCTACTTGGTGGGTTCAGAGGTTTTAACTACTTGGTGGGTTCAGAGGTTTTAGCTGCTCTGTGGGTTCAGAGGTTTTTAGCTGCTTTGTGGGTTCAGAGGTTTTTAGCTGCTTTGTGGGTTCAGAGGTTTCAGCTACTTGGTGGGTTCAGAGGTTTTGGCTGCTGTGTGGGTTCAGAGGTATTCTCTACTTGGTGGGTTCAGAGGTTTTAGCTGCTCTGTGGGTTCAAAAGTTTTAGCTACTTGGTGGGTTCAGAGGTTTTAGCTACTTGGTGGGTTCAGAGGTTTTAGCTACTTGGTGGGTTCAGAGATTTTTGCTGCTCTGTGTGTTCAAAGGTATTAGCTACTTGGTGGGTTCAGAGGTTTTAGCTGCTGTGTGTGTTCAAAGGTTTTAGCTGCTGTGTGGGTTCAAATGTTTTAGCTGCTGTGTGGGTTCAAAGGTTTTAGCTACTTGGTGGGTTCAAAGGTTTTAGCTACTTGGTGGGTTCAAAGGTTTTAGCTACTTAGTGGGTTCAAAGGTTTTAGGTACTTGGTGGGTTCAAAGGTTTTAGCTGCTGTGTCGGTTCAGAGGTTTTAGCTGCTGTGTCGGTTCAGAGGTTTTAGCTGCTGTGTAGGTTCAGAGGTTTTAGCTGCTGTGTGGGTTAAGAGGTAATCGCTACTTGGTGGGTTCAGAGGTTACAGCTGCTCTCAGGGTTCAAAGGTTTTAGCTACTTGGTGGGTTCAGAAGTTTTAGCTACTTGGTGGGTTCAGAGGGTTTAGCTACTTGGTGAGTTCAGAGGGTTTAGCTGCTCTGTGCATTCAGAGGTTTTAGCTACTTGGTGAGCTAAGAGATTTTGGCTGCTCTGTGGGTTCAAAGGTTTTAGCTACTAAGTGTGTTCAGATGTTTTAGCTACTTTGTGACTTCAGAGGTTTTAGCTGCTCTGTGTGTTCAAAGGTTTTAGCTACTTGTTGGGTTCAGAGGTTTTAGCTACTTGGTGGGTTCAGAGGTTTTAGCTACTTGGTGGGTTCAGAGGGTTTAGCTGCTCTGTGCATTCAGAGGTTTTAGCTACTTGGTGAGTTCAGAGATTTTAGCTGCTCTGTGGGTTCAAAGGTTTTAGCTACTTGGTGGGTTCAAAGGTTTTAGCTACTTGGTGGCTTTTTAGCTACTTGGTGGCTTCAGAGGTTTTAGCTACTTGGTGGCTTCAGAGGTTTTAGCTACTTGGTGGGTTCAAAGGTTTTAGCTGCTGTGTGGGTTCAGAGGTAATCGCTACTTGGTGGG
>JBBPBX010023409.1:17480-40551 GCA_038048925.1 Garcialebias charrua | reverse complement strand
CGACATTTTGACTTCTTCCTCTCCACTGTGATCGGATCAGGTAGGCGCACGTGACGTCATCACGTTGTGCTGGCGCTGCAGACATCCTTGTAGTATATGGGGGTTCAGATTTACTGAGCCATCCAATACACCAAATGTAAGAATGGGCAGGTTATACCTGACACAACCTTATCAACAATTATTTCACGAGTTCTCTCTTTTTCAAGGATTGACAAATAAATTGTGTGGTCAGATTAGATGTAACAGGCATGAAACGTTAATTTATGTCGATTCACCAATAGATGAATAATTTATTAACAGAATCATAAAATTACATCAACATGTATAAACGGATTGGTTCTGATCAAATTTCTTATAGACTAACTATCGACAGATTCAGTTTTGTGAACAACAGAAACAAGTAATGAGATGACATATTACTTATATCTGTAGGCATTTAGCTTAAAGTTCTGGCAAGGATGGATAAGAGAAAGTTTAGGAGGAGTAAGATGGAGAATATAAAAGAAGTGAGAGTAAGGGAGTTATCTTGGGAAGATGTGTTGCAAACCAGAGATATGGCACACTTTCCGGCAGACGCCCGCTAGCCGCCGATACACTTGGAAAAACATCTGACGACTCGTTACCTTCAAAGATGATCAGTCTCCTCTGGTCCAGTTGTCCGATTTTACCGTTTCAGTGTCTCCGGACGTCCGCGTTAATCAGACCAAAATAGTGACATTTCCTGGTTGGAGTTTTAAAGCTCGAAGCGGACTTATAACTAGCATGTTATAAGTCTTTAACTGATGACATGGTCATTAGCGTTTGACCAGTGTTCAAATCAGCTCTTAGGAGAAAACATCATAGTTCAACTTCTTCAGCAGACTGAGGAAGAAGCAGGAAGTGGAACTTTTAAAGGGAGTTTGACCTAGAAACGTAGTCCTTCCCGATTGGCCAGTGGCCCTGGAAGGGGGAGTGAATATGACATCAGGAGGTTCAGAGGAAGAGGTCAAGAGGTTAGTTTATGTCAGAAGAGAAGGATAAGTGTTAGTTTTAGGAGCCAGCTTTTTATGATAAAAACTGACTAAAAACCGTCTTAACACTTTAAACAAACACTGTTGACCTGTCACTTTGATTAAAACAACGTCATTCAATTATCAACAATATTGAAACTGATGATAATAACATAACAGGAGATTATTCTTCTGATTATTAATTAGGACAAAAATAAAGAGTCTCTTGTCGATGTGATTAATGTCCTGAATTCAACTAAATGAGATAAACAAACCGTGTTTCCATCTATTTTCAATTCGAATTTTGAGCGAATTTTTGAAATTTCGCAAAAATGTACCGTATTTTCCGTTGTATTGGTCGCACCGTTGTATAGGTCGCAGTGTCCAATATTTATCAATAAATTGGAAAAATCCATAAATAGGTCGCACGGGTGTATAGGTCGCACCTACGTCACCGCCGACGTAACGCGTCATCCACCGCTGACGCACCGCGTGACCGCTGAGTCAACCCGGCAATATGGACCGAGTGTTTAGCTCTGCTGCTAATGTCTGCCAGAAGCTAACAAAGCTAAAAACGAGAGGAGTCCGTCTCTCAGAAAATGAATAAAAAATTGAATTTTATGTCAAATGTTTTCTCGAGGCCATAGTAACGTACATTAAAGCTCCTATAATTGCATTCTGTATGCAGAATAAATATACACCGAGTGGTTTTGAAGCCATTTACGACGTTAACAGAAGTAAACAGATATAAAACAAAGCCTAACACGAGACCATGCCCGCCTCTGACACGAATAAAAATCGAATCTCATCTCAAATGATTCATCCAGGACATAGTTAAGTACATTGGAGTGGTATAATTACTCTGTAAGCAGAAATAAATATACACCGAGTAGTTTTGAAGCTATTTAAGCAAACCGAAGTAAAACCACAAGCTAAAAAAGCTAAAAACGAGAGGAGTCCGTCTCTCAGAAAATGAATAAAAAATCGAATTTTATGTCAAATGTTTTCTCGAGACCATAGTAACGTACATTAAAGCTCCTATAATTGCATTCTGTATGCAGAATAAATATACACCGAGTGGTTTTGAAGCCATTTACGACGTTAACAGAAGTAAACAGATATAAAACAAAGCCTAACACGAGACCATGCCCGCCTCTGACACGAATAAAAATCGAATCTCATCTCAAATGATTCATCCAGGACATAGTTAAGTACATTGGAGTGGTATAATTACTCTGTAAGCAGAAATAAATATACACCGAGTAGTTTTGAAGCTATTTAACTAAGCAAACCGAAGTAAAACCACAAGCTAAAAAAGCTAAAAACGAGAGGAGTCCGTCTCTCAGAAAATGAATAAAAAATCGAATTTTATGTCAAATGTTTTCTCGAGACCATAGTAACGTACATTAAAGCTCCTATAATTGCATTCTGTATGCAGAATAAATATACACCGAGTGGTTTTGAAGCCATTTACGACGTTAACAGAAGTAAACAGATATAAAACAAAGCCTAACACGAGACCATGCCCGCCTCTGACACGAATAAAAATCGAATCTCATCTCAAATGATTCATCCAGGACATAGTTAAGTACATTGGAGTGGTATAATTACTCTGTAAGCAGAAATAAATATACACCGAGTGGATTCAATGTTATTTATAACAAATACAGAAGCTAACACTCGAAGCTACATGCTACAAAAAGATCGTTTTTTTTTTTTTTTACCTCAAACATCTAATAAAGGTACTCACTTGTAAACGTCCCCACTGTGATTCCATTCTGTAAGTTTCAGAAAAATCCGCTGAGTGGTTCTTGACTTATCTTGCTAACAAACAGCAAACAAACAGAGCTAACAGAAGCTACCTCCAGCCCAGAGGCAGACAGAATCAGTCAGAGCAGAGGAGCGTTTTTTCGGGCACAGGAGGAGAAGGTCCTCGCTACTTGCACAGGAGCTGGAAACGTTCTTCTTCTTGGGTTGGTGTACTGGTACTCATGCCCCTAGCGGTTACAGCACTTGCACTGCCCCCTGGTGGCCGAAACTGGTACTGCACGTGCACTGCCCCCTGGTGGCCGAAACTGGTACTGCGCCATTTTATGCAACAGGGAAAAAGGGCCATAACTCAGCCAAAAATTGGTCTAAAAATATGAAAAAAAATCCATAAATAGGTCTCACCGGTGTATAGGTCGCAGGCCTTGAAAAACCCATAAAAAGGTGCGACCTATACACCGGAAAATACGGTAAATAAAAATTAATGCGAATCAGAAGTGTTTCCATTAACTGGCTTGAAGCGCATCCACCAGGCCACGCAAAGCGGCATTACGTCAGACGTCATACGTCAGCGTCATTACGTCAGACGTCAGCGTTACGCATGTCTACAGTAAACAGGAAGTAGCGGTTGAAAACAGGACCCGACCACACATCTCGGCAAAATGGAGAGAATATTTCAGGTATGTGTTGCTATCGGGCAAGTTGTATTTATTCTGTCATGCCAACTAGTTTTAGCGATGTTACATGTTGTCCGGAGACGAAGTCACGTGACGTGAATGTTCGCTACGGCAGAACTGAGTCGGCAAATCTGTTTCCATCTCTCGTTTTGCGCATCGGCTCTGATTCGAAGAACCCAAAAACCACCTCAAGCGAGCGTATCAACTTTTTTGCAAATTAGAGGAAGTTAATTCGAATCGTGCCGTTTCCATTCAGCTTTTCTGATGCGATACTTCAAAATGCGCATCTAGAAACCTTGATGGAAACACGGCTACAGTATCACTGTAGTAAGCGGATGTTCAGCTGTTAATTCCAGTTTGAATTAAACAGAGTCTTTGACTAGTAAACATTGAATTCAAAAATGCTCACTTAACACAAGGTTATTCATTTGATATAATTGAATTAACACAAAGTAAAACAATAAGAGAGTCTCTTGTGATTTAATTTGTGTCTTGATTCAAATATAATGTAATAAAATGGTGTTACTACTGTACTGTAATACACTGAGAGGATCAGTGAAAAGGCAATCACTGGGACAGTTCAGAGAGACGAAGGTGTATCCCTACAGTCTTGGAGACCAGGGTCTGGTCCACTACATCCAACATCTTTTATATCTGTGAGTTATTTTGATGGAATGGCCGATGTCCGATATTTAATTTTAATGCTAATATCGGTCAATACTGATACAGTGCTGATATTATCGTGCATCCCTACAAAAAACTTGAAGCAAATAAAATGTATCTGATGATAGAGAGCGCTGGAAAACTTACTAATGTATGTTGATAAAAGATGGACACAGTCAAATATAAGTGTCTCAGATGTTTGATTGTACCATCTCATTATGTATGTATTACATACTTGTAGTAATAATAATAATGTTTAATAATCTGTATTGTTGATATCTGAAGAGAAATTGGAGTTTCCATTAGTTTTTTCTGTCAGATTTCCTTTGGTTGAGGTTCTACTTGCAGGTTTGTTACTCTTTCTTCTTCTGCACCTCTGGCTGGCAAATTGGCTTCAGTCATTTCTCTGAACAGACACTGTTTTCCTAATGACAGCAAACAGCAACATGTCTATTACGACTAGGGATGTGCCGATCAGGTTTTATGAAACCGATCACGATACCGATCACCTATGTGTGACGATCAACGATACCGATCACAAACGCCGATCGCTTATATGTGTGCCGATCACATATACCGATCACCGATCAGATGGATTGCCTGTAACTTATGAGTGCTGCTTCTGGCTACAAGATCTGAAAACTTTTCAGATCTTGTAGCCAGAAGCAGCACTCATGTTCTTTTCAGAACCATAAAATCACCATAATTCAGACAAAAACATATTTTTACTCATTTATTTCAGAGAACAAAGTAAATAAAAGTAATTATCAACTGCATTATCAAAGAAAAATGTTTACCTTACTAACTTTCAATTAAAAAAAAAAGGTTTTTTATTGTTTAAAAAAAAAACACATCTATTACTTCATATAAAAAACTAAAATACCCCATTTGCTACTTAAAGCTGCACTGTTGGCTGTTTTTACAAATGGCTTTATAAATACGTAAAGTATCATTATTATTATTATTTTTTTAATAATTTCGTGCTTTTTTGAACAACTTCCTGCGGGAACCAGGAACCGGAAATACCGCCTCCGCCATTTTACATTCATTAGTTCCAGACTCGGCAGTCGGCTTTTGGAGGACTGTTTCTCCCATAAGAGGATGCCTCATACGGATAAATTAACTGGAAACACTCCCTGAACTCTGTGAATGTCTCAGGACTGGAGCAGCAGCCGCGATCGCTCCGCCGAGCGCTCCCACAGCAGCTCATGGTATGAGCTAAGGCTAACATGCTAAACCAGAGCTGCAGATTCGACAGCCGGCTTTGTGCGATCAGAGGTTCCTGGAGCTCGCCTCGATGTCGGACTGGAAGCAGAAGATATCGGGGGACACCCAGCTAACTTGGAATAACAAAGCCGACAGCCTTTTTGAAGCCGCAGCTAAACTGGACTGCCCGTAACTGCGCAGCGGACTCGGTGGGGCTACTCGGTGGGGCTACATGCTAACAGGTGTTGCTAATGGCGGCGCTGGCAGACGGCTTTTGGTAAGTTATTAAAACGTATTAAAACATTTTAATGACGAATTAGGTTTGTTGTGTTGAAGGACTTCGTTGAACTTCCTCCACGAGGTACTTTTTCGTCGCACGTTTTGCAGTTAGCAAACTTCGCATCACAGGCTCTGTGATCGGTAATTGAAGGCAAAAGCCGATCACATACGCTTTAAGTGATTATCGACCGATTATGATCGGTGACCGATCGATCGGCACATCCCTAATTACGACACTTTCGTTTTGCAGGCTTTCTCAAAAACAAGTCAGATTTTTAAAGTGTTAACACCAAGCTGTACTCTATTCTTTTTAACAGAATTTCTTGTGTCCTGATCCTCATTCTTCTTCTCATGCCCTTCTTTCAGTTTGGTGTATGACTGGTATGCCTTTCCTGTTTCATCTCAGGGGTCCTGCCTCCAGAACGAGGAGCGCCTCAGTCTGCAGATTAATCTGTCGGCTCGTGGTGACCAGCCTGCTGACCTGGACAAACTCAAGCCCTACATCATCGAGCACATTTTGTTTGTGCTGATCGCTCCTAACGTTGGACCAGCTTCACGTGGTGGGTTTCCAAGACCTCTAGTTGTCCAATATCTGAGAGCAAATTAACACACAGAGTGTCGGATGTAAACGGCCTATTTAACAATTTAAAATTGTTTCAGTATGAAAATTCAAACATTTAAAAAATGTTTTTTTCAGCCTCAGGTCACTCTGTAAGCCACCTTCATGTTCACAGCATTTAATTTACAATAGAAAAAAATTATCATCACTGAATATCAAAATATTTTGTTTGCATTTTTATACCTGGACTATGTGCTTTTTTAATTAATCTGTATTTTATCTTACAGCAGATGCAAAAATAGAAGTTTATATGTTAAATTCTGGAGGGAAGAAACTCTATGTAAAGGTGAGAATTTGTTTTGATCTTGTTTTGTCATCAACTCAACATAAGCGTATTCTTGGTTTTACAAGATGTTGTCTGTCTCCAGGACATACAGGTGTTATCAGAAGTGGAGGCCAGCCTAAACTTTAATCAGGTTCTTCTTAAACCAGAATCAAAAAATTTCACTCAAGTGGCCACTTTAGCATGCAAAAGTAACTACTGTACTATGTTATTTAAAAAAATTCTTTTTTTTTTTTAGTAAAATGACTTTTTGTAAGCTCAAAGCTGATTATCTTTGTCATTATCAGGTTCATTGCCAGATCGTGGACAGAAATGTACAAGTCATATCAGTTTAAAAATAATGGAAAACAGGACGACGTACAGTTTTCCTGGACTGCATATCAAACACAGGTAACATCATGTTTATTTACACTCTCTAAACTAGACACTCTGGAGTATTGAAACTTCAAACGCTTGGCAGCAAATTTGTATTTAAACTTTTGCTTTGACAAAACTGAAAATCCCTCAGAAATTGTTAAAACAATCGTATTTCCCTCCACATGGAAAAGGCGTGAAGGTGCTGTTTTAATGTAGATTCCATTTGTGTTTTTTTAGATGGACTGTTGGGGATTTGTTCAGTCTCTTTCAGGTGAGACAAAACAACACCAACCAGGTGGACCTGTGGTTCTCCAACCCTTTCCCCCTGCCTCTCACTGTGAGGAATGCCAGCCTCTCAGAGAAGCTCCAGGCTGTAGTGAAGGTAGGTCATCAGTACATTGTGTGCTGATGAAAAGCAGATACTGTGTGACAGATTTTGTCCAGGAACACTTTACTTGTGTATCAAACCTCAAGCGGAGGCCCATCTATGACAGATAGTTTCTGCTCCCCCCTGTTTGTCAGGTTATAAACTTCAGCAGTCCACTGCTGGTTCGTCAAGGCTGCTGGCGCATCTTATCCCTTCAGTTACGCACCAAGGCTGTGCCCATGAACCAGATGTTGACTCTGAGTCTAGATACTAGTTTGGGCACATCACTGCACATTCCTCTGCACTTCCATCCTTCCTCTTTGTCGTCCGAGGTGAAATGCCAGCTCATTAACGCAGTACAGTATTTAGATTAAATCTATAAAATCCATCAAAGGTTGACGATTTGTTGTTTGCCATCAGGTTGACGTGCTGTTTGAGGCTCAGCAAGAGTGTGGACAGTATTGTCCTCTTAGGTTATCTGAAGCAGGTACAGCTTTGACCTTGATACTTGTTTTTGTGTAAGACAAGTGTTTACATTCTGAAAAATTTTCTCTTTTTGTTTTGTTTGCCAGGTCATTTGGAGTGGCAGCGCTCACTTCTCCCAGATTCTTTCACCTCATCTTGGGCTGTAGATGGCAAACTGGCTGCAGAGCTCTGCTCTCGATGGCAAACTACCAAAGATAAAGTGTCTTGCAGGTCAAACGTGAAACAAACCAACGTCCAAATATTCTTTTTCTTTGTTATTCAGTGTTATTGACAGAAATATTTGTCTTCTCAGGTGGCCCAGGCTTCCTGCTGAAGCCTCATCTACTTTAGACTTTGGTGCTACTCCTGTCAATGAGAGCAAAGTGAGCAACATGTGATTGGTTACAAAATCATGTATTTAAATTTGATATATTTTTAGTTTTAGTTGTGGAATTTGTCTAAAAGGATACATTATTCTATCATGTCTAGGTGAAGACATTCATGCTGAAGAATCCTACATCGTCTGTGGTTTCTGTAGAGATTCGAATCCTCGCCCTTTACCCGTCTCCCCTTGAGGCTCTGGACCTTCTAACCAAATGGTAACACTGTCATAGCTTGTCTGATAACACAGCAAATAAATCATAGGTATCCTGATGCATGCTCAATAATCCAGGTAGAAAAATCTAACAAAGTTAAGTCAGGTCCTCTGGACAGATTAAAAATAAAATTGTTGAAGTGTTTCGTCTTTAATCCAAAAGACTTTGTCAGTCTGAGGACCTGCACTAAACTTAGTCTTAAGGCTCCAGTATAGCTGTGCGTTGGCCAGCACGCCGCTCGACGTGCGCGTGCTGCGCGCAGGCAGTTTACAATATAGCTCAGCGTGAGGCTCCAGCGTGAAGCTCCAAATTCTTGACATAATTTGAGCAGCAGCAGGGCGGAGCGTTTACCTACGGGACAAACTGAGGTCGCTGATTGGTCATTTGCTGACACGCCTACTGAATTGATTGACATGTCGGGTGGGAGAAAAAAAGGCAGAGGGCTGCGCAGCGGTTTTCTGTGTTTATATGTTAATAAAAAGTTCTAAAAAATAAAATAAAAACAGGGAGCGCTGGTCCTGCAGCCCACAGCCCACCAGGAAATATTTAGAACCTGGCGCATCCACGTTGGACATGACTTTAGTTCGCTCGTGACAAATTCATTCATTCCTCCTCATCGGAGGAGGAAGCGAATGGTGACCGCTTCAAGCGATCACTTGACTTTTGGCAAAAAAACAAAAGAAAAGTCCAGATCAGCGATGAAGAAGAGGAATTTAATACATTTGTGTCTCATACAAAACAGTCCGCCGCCGGGCAGTTTATTGTGAGACAACGCGCGCGCGTAAGCGGTCGTAAAATTTGAGTTTGGCGCGTTCACGCCCGCGTTCAAAGGCTTGTGCTGCGGCGCTCGCACGGCGTGGCACGGCGTTAGGCCCAACGCAGAGCTAAACTGGGGGCTTTATAAATAGACCCTTCTCAAAGTGGATCAACCAGTTTGCCAGAACTGTTCACATTTTTACCATACCATACCATTTTATTTATAGAGCACTTAAAATGGTAAATGGAAAATGGAGCTTATTTATATAGCGCTTTCCAGCCCCCTATGAGGGGCCCCAAAGCGCTTTACAATACCAACCATCCACCCATTCATACACACATTCATACACCGGTAGCGGCAGACTGCCATGCAAGGCGCTTTCCAGTCCTACCGGGAGCAACTCGGGGTTAAGTGTCTTGCCCAAGGACACAACGACACATGGTGTGGGGAACCGGGATTCGAACTGCCAACCTTCCGATCGGGGGACGACTGCCATAACAACTACGCCACGGCCGCCCAAAACAGCGACAAGGCCAACCAAAGTGTTGCACAAACAACAGGCAACACACACAATGAAGTACAAAAAATAGACATAATAACATTGCAGATAATAAATATAATGACCAAACACAGATCAGCTGGTGTTGAAAGCAACAGAATAGTAATGGGTCTTTAAACGGGATTTGAAAACCCAGAGGGAGGGGGCCTGTCTGACGAGCAGAGGTAACTCGTTCCAGAGTCTTGGTCCTGCTACAGAGAAGGTCCTGTCACCTCTGTGTTTAAGACGAGTTCCTGGAACTGTGAGAAGTAACTGGTCCGCTGACCTCAGAGCACGTAGTGGGATATATTGTTGTTGGATGTAACTGGGACCTCGTGTACATAATCTCGTTTTCATCTCATGTACCACATGCGGTGCAAATGACAATAAAGACTCTCTGACTCTGACTCTGATACAGCTGTAGCAAATAGGCGGGGGCGAGACTATTCAGCGATTTGTAGACATACAGGAGAATTTTGAACTGGATTCGACGACGAACCGGTAGCCAGTGCAGGGAGGCCAAGACTTAATGTGCTCTCTTTTGCCTGTTCTGGTTAAAAATTGGGCTGCTGTGTTCTGGACCAGTTGTTGTCGTGCAATGTTGGCCTGACTGATACCAAACAGGAGTGAATTACAGTAATCAAGCCTAGATGTAATAAATGCGTGAATTACTGTCTCCAGGTTATTTTTGGATATATGGACTTCAGCTTAGACAGTCGCCTCAGCTGGAAAAAACAGGATTTAACGATCATGTTTACATGACTGTTGAGTTTCATGGAAGGATCCATTATCACTCCCAGATTTGTGACTTTTTGTTTTTCAGACAGGGCTAGAGCAGAAAGGTCGATGCAGTGGTTTGTGATTGTGTCATTGGGAGAGAACAACATGGCTTCAGGCTTCTTTTCATTGAAACTTAAGAAATTTAAAGCCATTGAGTCCCTGATATCAGCCAGGCAGTCGAGCAAAGGTTGAATAGAGCTACTACCATTGTGTCTTAGGGGGAAGTAAATTTGACAGTCATCGGTGTAGAAGTGGAAAGGTATGTTGTGTTTCCGGAAAATAGCACCAAGTGGCAGCAGGTATAAGGAGAATAGGAGAGGACCCAGGATGGACCCTTGCGGAACCCCCCATTTAAGTGCCGCCACTGCAGAACTAAAATTGTTGATGGAAACACAAAAGGATCTGTCAGAGAGGTAGGATCTGAACCAGTTCAGGGCTGACCCTGTGATGCCCATCCACTGCTCCAACCTAGCAATGAGGATCTCATGGTCAATGGTGTCGAAGACGGATGTAAGGTCCAATAGGACAAGCAGCACAGAGTCACCAGGGTCTGTGGATAAGAAGTTGTCATTAAAAACCTTCAGTAGGGCAGTTTCAGTGATGTGGAGAGGTTTGAAGCCAGACTGGAATAACTCAAGGATAGCGTGATCCTCCAGGAAGCACTTCAACTGGGACTCAACTATTTTCTCTAGGAGTTTAGAAACAAATGGGAGTCTGGAGACAGGCCTGAAGTTGGATACTACTGAAGGGTCAATGTTTGGTTTTTTCAGGAGATGTTGAACAGCAGCATGTTTTAATGTTTTTGGCACCACACCAGTGGATAAACTGCTATTTACAATAGAGAGAATGGAGGGACCTAGAGTAGGAAAAACCTCCTTTAGTAGCCGAGGGGGGACCACATCAAAGGGGGAACCAGATGGTTTCAGGCTGCACATGACCTGCTCTATAGAAGACAGAGACTGGTTTGAAGTGGTCAAATACAGCAACAGATTGAGGTGAGATGCATGGATCATGAGTTGGAGGAGAAATGAGAGCCGGGTGGTCGCAATTTTTTCTAAAAAGAAATGTTGGAAGTTCGTGCACAGCTCAGTCGAGGCTTCCAGGGGTGATGGTTCAGTGAGGTGGAGAACAGAGTTTAGGGTGGAGAACAGAACTGATGGTTTGCTATTCACAAGGGGCTGAGTGAATGCTAATGATCCATCGTTAGGCTAATGGTCCTCCTTGATCATGTGAGCAGCTGGTTTTAGCTGTCAGCAGCAAACTGGTTGATCCACTATGAGAAGGTGCTATTTATAAGAGTTGAGTTTAGGCAAGAAAGTTCATGCTCAATAATCCAGGTAACAAATCTAATAATTCTCAATCGGGTCATCTGGACAGTTTATTTCTTATAGAAACGTTTCACCCTCCATCTGGAGGGCATCATCAGTCAGAGGAGTTCCAGCGAACTGTTTCCCCACCAAGCAGTAAACACCTTAAGTGGACCAACTGAAGACTGAGTTTAGTGCAGCTCCTCAGACTGACAGTCTTTCGGAGGAAAGATGAAACATTTCTATGTTTGTTTTTTTTGTTTTTTTAATTTGAATCTGTCCAGAGGACCTGACTTCGGTAACTTTGTTAGATAAATCAAATAGGGTGGTTTAGTGCTGGTACTCATTTTGCAACACATCTGAAGTGTTTCCTTTTCTTCTTTATCCGGCAGGTTTAATATCAGCTCCTTCTCTGTCAACATTAGCACAACAGAGTTTTCTCTGTTGGCTTCTCCTCACAAGGTAAACATGAAAGCAGTCTATGACTCATTTGTGTTTACAAATCTTTATTTGTATTTATTTTCCAGTTTTACTCTGTTGCCTTTTATAAAAGCATTTTCTTGATGTTTTCTGGCCTACAGGCCGGTGAAAATGTAGCAGCATCAGGAGAAGGAGTCCTGCGTCTGCTGCTCCAACCCTGGGAGAGCAGAGAGGTTGCTGTGGCCTTCACCCCCTCTGTACACAAACCTGTTACCACCATTCTAATAATCAGGTACTAATCCACTTTTTGAATAATTGGTCACGTGCACTAGGTTTGTTCAGATTACCTGCAGAAAATGTTGGTCACTTTATTTGTACATTTTATGAAATTCTATTTTGATATTTTATGTCTCCAAAAGAATAAAACGTTTATTTGAAATATTTCAAACGTGGCTTTAATTCTAAATGTCTGTATAATAATGTCTGTATGTGCATCTTTGTTTTCCAGGAACAACTTGACAGTGTTCGACATGGTGACTCTCCAAGGCTACGGGGCCAAAGAGCTGCTGAGAGTTGGAGGGAAACTTCCCGGCCCCGGAACGTCCCTGCGCTTTAATGTTCCTCAGTCGACTTTAATGGAATGTCGTGATGGCGAGTTACTGCTTAATTTTAATATAATGCATATAATATTAATGAATGCTAGTATTTCTCCTATTGTTAGTATAAATATGTTGGGAATGTTCCAAATGAGTGATCCTGGTGTTTGTCACTGACAGGTCTGCGCACCAGTAAGCCTTTGTTTGCCATTAGAAAGAGTTTTAAGGTGGAGAATGCAGGAGAGCTTCCTCTGACTGTCATGTCCATGAACATAAATGGTTACAAGTGTCAGGGGTTTGGCTTTGAGGTGCTGCAGTGTCGTTCCTTCAGCATCGAGCGCAACGCTTCCTCTGAGATCACCATTGCGTAAGAAGAACTTTAATTCCATCATTTCTTATTTATTTAGTACTTCAGCTTTTCCTCACAGTCTTTCCCGTGCTGTGTCCTTTTTTATATCTCAGTCATCCAGTTACCGTTAATCGCTTTGTTTTCTTTGTTTATGGTCTTCCCCCCCCCCCATCTGTTTTCAGGTTTACTCCAGACTTCACTTCATCCTGGGTGATTCGGGACCTCACCCTGGTGACATCACGCGGCACCGCTTTCCCCTTCACTCTGAACGTAACGTTGCCCCACCACATGTTACCACTCTGTGCTCAGGTGGTTCCCGGCCCCAGCTGGGAGGAAACCTTTTGGATCTTCACCCTCATTTTTACATGGTTGGTGTGGATATCTTGAATATTAATTGCTTGTAGTTAAAAAATTAGATTTTTTTATTTTATTTATTTTATTTTTATGTTCACAGAAAACTAAATTCACAGCTTATTTTTTTCTTTAAATGCTTCAATCTTTTATGATCTTCTCGTGTTGTATTTCTGCAGCTTCTCCTTGGTGGGTGTGTGTCTGATGGCCTTCCATCAGGCGCAGTACATCCTCACAGAGTTCTCATCGCCCAGCATCAGGAGCAACCACAACCCTGTTCTGTCCCAGGACAACGGCGCAGTCAATAATATCACACACAATGGAATGACGTATGTTCTCGGTTTTATATATTGAAACATACGTTTTGGTGTTAAAATACTCAAAAGTGCCATGTTTTGTGCTTAAATGTCTGCAGTAAAACAAAGGGTAGCTGTAAGACATATATGGACACCTGTCACACATCTGATAAAAAGGGGCGTGGCTCCTCATCTTTGGCCAGCCCGGTCCCTCGCTCTCAATCCTCAAAGAAAGGATCCTCGACCACCCCTTCTCAACAACAGCAAAAGAAACGCAAAGTTTCGCTCTATTACACCAAATACAAGCCCAGCTCATCCCCAGCTGCGGCTGTGGATGAAGAGCAGGATGACGCGACGCCTGAAAGTCCTGTCACCCCAGACCCCTGCATCAGCAACCAATCAACTTACCTCACCGAGCTGAATAAAAACACATCCACGGACTTTAAAGAAGACCTCCAGGGCACGGTTGAAGATGGGATGTCAGCAGCAGCTATGTTTCCCATGGAAACGCATGCTGGTTTCCCTGGTGATGTCACACTGGTTCCTGGACCCAGACCAGGGTTGTTGATCTGCAGTCCCGTGGAGAGAAGCTGCCCTGTGCTTCACGCAGACAAGACCAACTCTGAGAAAAGGGACAGTTCTGAGCTGGAGGTACGAATGCAGAAACACTAAGAAACTACACTATTTTTCTACCTGGATTATTGAGCGTGCATCAGGGTACTAAGAAACTACGTTGTAACTTTAAAGGTGGTGTGACGTGATTTTTTTTTTTTACTATGCATAAAATTGCTCAAAACATATATCTTTTATCATTTAAATATGTTCGTTTTTGCAAACAAAATGATAAATCAATTTAATTTTGCTTTAAAAGTGATTTTAAACTTCAAGCCGTGTTTAATCCTGGGAAATCCGATTACACGCGAATGCACCATCTGTGACGTAAAAACGGGCAGAGCTCTGGGCTTGTCACAGTGCGCGGGTGTGAGCAGCTCGACATGAAGGTAAGTCTCATACGGCATCAGACCTAAATTAGATCCTGTTGTTTCTTGTTCCATCACCCAAACTATTTTCTGCTTCCCAAAATGAAGACAAATAGCTCAAATCTTCACATAGATTGCTAAATTCGTCGGGTTTTAAATTGTCCGCTATTAAAGAGACCAGAGCCCTCTGCCCGTTTTTACGTCACAGATGGTGCATTCGCGTGTAATCGGATTTCCCAAGAATAAACACGGCTTGAAGTTTAAAATCACTTTTAAAGCAAAATTAAAGTGATTTATCATTTTGTTTGCAAAAACAAACATATTTAAATGATAAAAGATAAATATTTTGAGCAATTTTATGCATAGTAAAAAAATCATGTCACACCACCTTTAATTAATGCAGATGAAGAAGAAAAAAAAGAAAAACTTTGTAAAAAAAAATCTGAGTCATTTTATTTTTTTACAGGTCCATTATGGAGAAGTTGTGAAAACTCAGAAAAAGAAAGCACTTAATACAGAGGGTGGCACTGCAACAGAAAATAATAAGGGAAAAAGGAGTCGCAGGAAGGCAGAAAATGTATCGAGGTGACTGTAACACTACACATGTTGATAATAACTTTATATCTTTAATATCTTTTATTTGGCCAATTGATAAACTAAGAACTTATATTAAGTCAAAGCTCCAAGTGAATACAAGCTCTTTTATTTTTCTGTAGTGCTCCTGAACAAAAAGTTCCAGAGAGGGAGAAAGAGCCTGACTGGAAAACTGGGGGCCGCAACATGAATGGAAACCGCAGCAGGAACCACTGCTGCAATGGCTTCAAGGCAGACGTGCTAAAACCCGGACAGAACGCAGAGAACCCCCTCAAACAGAATGGTGGGGCTTTAATCTGATACAATGCACTGCAGAGCGTGATGGTTTTACAGAAAGAACCTCTTTAGTTTGACGTCACTGACCTTTTTTGGTTTCTGGCAGGTGTGTGTCCAGCTCGCAGTCGCAGAAAAGTCACATCAGATCGGCGTGCAGGGGGCGCGTGTGAGTCAAGTTCGGACTCGGGCAGTTCGTCGGGCAGCGTGAGGGCAAGCAGAGGCAGCTGGGGGAGCTGGAGCAGCGCGAGCAGCGTGGAGGGAGACAAAGAGCACAGCGCTCGAACACACACCGGCTCTACCTCGTCTAGAAAAAGTACAAAGCACCAACAAACCACCTCCCCTCTGAAAACCTGATTCTGTATGCAGTCAGTCTCAAAGTGTTTCTCGGTTTGATAAACGTTGATCCTGTAGATCAGGAATGGCAGTTATTGTAAACTTATAACAGGTTTTATTATATTTTTGTGGTGGTGATTTGACATTATTTTTCTTGTTTTGTTTTTCCAGGAGACTCCATGCAGTTCAGTGTGTACCCCTCAGAAAGAGACTGCTACCAGACCATGAATAATAATTACAAGGTTTCAAGGTATTTTAGCATTTAAACAGTCAAGTTTTCTAAGACGCATGAAACTTAATTTCTGGTGTCATTAAGATGATGAGATATGGAAATTTCAAGTCTCCAAAGGATTTTTTTAAGGAGTCACAACTCGTTTTTTTTGTGCTAAAGTGTTTCAGGTTTTAAAACTCCTTCTACAAACATGCATAAAACTTTAGTCGTTTAATATCTATAATAAATTAAATAGTGTGGTTAGGTTAGAATGGTTACCTTTGACCGTCCGGTGGCTTTGCGTAGGAAAGAGTTACGACTCCATGATTAGATGTGCATGAAAGTACCGGTACATTGGAAAACTACTCACGTTTAAACCGAGAAAAATAAATAATTTAATTTTGCACCAAAACTATTTTTACCCACCTATTGTTTAGAGCATTATTACGAGGATTGTTTTAAAGCAGAAATTTGTTTTTAAATTCAAATACAGGTAGTCCCCGATTTACGAGCGAGATCCGTTACAACGAGGCGCTCGTAAACCGGAAATCTCGTAATTTGGAACGGCCGCCACGCTTCTCGTAAGTCCGGAAATTCGCTCGTAAATTGGAACGGTTTTGCTAGCGCGACTACAAACACTCGTTTTTCATCGAAAAACTGCTTATGAGTGCATAAAAATGATCGGAAACGTGTGTCCACATGTTTAGCTAACGAACTGTGGTGAAAAAACACAGGAAAACTCAGTATTTTTTGCGTTTTTTCCAATAATTCGCCAGCTCGTAAGTCTGGAACCTCGTAGATCAGAGCGCTCGTAAATCGGGGACTACCTGTAAATATGAATTTAGCTAAACTAACAGTTACTGGTAGTACAGGTATCTTCAGCACCAAAACAATTAAAAAGATTAATTATCAGGAAGGTGATGCAACAAAGTCAGCATGCCTCTTGTACATAATCCATTTTTATTTAACCTGTTTTGACAAATATCAGCTTTTTGAAATGGAGAACACTGTTTATGTTTTTTTGTTTGTTCGTTTGTTGTTGTTGTTGTTTTTAAAGCACAAACAGCGTGTACAATGAAGAGATGTGCCAAAGCTCAGACCCCACACCTTCCAGTTTTGTCCCAAGTTTTGCCGATGTTGCTGCAGGAATGGACAGGAATATGGGTAAAAACAGAAGCAGAAACTGGATTAAACCTGAAAAATACTCTTCTTCTTTTTTTTTTTTCCCCCCCTCCAATTTCTAATGGGAGTTGTTCTGTGCTTCCTCAGATCGGACATGTCAGTATGTGTCTGAAGACACATGGTCAGCACCGTCCATCCCCCTCACCAATGAGTTCAGATACAACACGACCGAAGCTCTGCCCTACATACCTCAACCAGCAGCCAGCGGCTCCTACAACGGGTGGGTGTTCAAGAACATGAACATGTTCTTTTTTTCTTCTTCTGTGATTAATATTAAAATTTCAAATAAACTAAATTTCAATTGATGACTTGAACACATTTATTTTGGTAAATATTAATAATTTTGTTGAAGAGCACGTCTGCAACAAGAATATAACGTTAAAAATAATTTACTTTGCTTATAGTTCATTTCCACCAGAGTTTCCTACATTACTGAATCTTGACTATTGCTGCTAATGTAAAATAATACTCTTAACATCTGCTGTAATAAACTCTCGGAATTACTGGGCTGTTTTGTGCATAGCCGGAGCTTCTTTGAACATCAGGACCTGGAAATATTTACAGAGACTGTGTTGGACAATGTCCAGTTCTGTAAATGGGACTGTGATGAAAATATTTAGGTTTTCCCAAATCAGAAACCCGGGACAGCCCGTCAGGTCTGCACACTCCTTAAAGCGCACGGTCCTGCTTTCAGCTCAGGTGACGGAGCTCTTTACAGTGCTGCTTGAGCTGACCTGAAAAGAGGACTTTAAAAAGCATGGAGGCCTCCGTGTCCAATTGTCCCCCTCTTACAATGCTGTTGTTGCTACTATCACTCAGCCTTCTGTGAATAGCAAACAACCATCAGAGCACTAATGATCAGTCTTGGTCCTTCATCATGTGAACAGCTAGTTTTGGCTGTCAACAACGAACTGGTTGATCCACTGTGAGAAGGGTCTATTTATAAGACTGAGTACCGTATACGCATTACATACAATGGATCTTTAGGGCCACGCTAAGGGGAAAAAAAAGCCATAAAATAACGAGAATAAAGTCCTAATATTACGAGAATAAAGTCATACGAGACTCTTTTTTTTTTTTCCAGCTCCTGTATTTTCTTTCTCCCACGAGTCGGATCCACAACGCGACCTGTCAATCAATACAGTAGGCATGTCAGCAAATGACCAATCCGAAGCTAAATGAGTCGTAATATTATCCGAACTCCGACGCGATAAAGCAGATTTACCGCATTTTAATAATAATAATGTCCTTTTTTGTCATCTGTGTATGTTTCCCATACACAGACGAAATTCGTCTCTGCATTTAACCCAACCACCACCAGGTGGTGCAGTGAGCAGCCATAGAAAGCGCCCGGGGAGCTGGAGAAATAGGTGTGCACTCATAGACACCCCAAGGTGTGTAGTGGCCGGGGTGCGAACCCGCATCCTTCGGGTCCCAAGTCCCAAGCCCTGCCACTACACTATCTTGGCCCCTAAACTGTGGTAAAATGAAGATTGTTGAGCATATTGTTAAGTTATACTATGGTGTTTGTTTTACAAACAAGGAGGTAGTTAATCTGTTAGCACATCAGCACCAGATTATTATCAGTCTCAGGACTTTGAACCTGAGTGGTACGCTCTGATGGGCTGCAGCAGCTCTTTGCAGGTAAGGAGCATTTCGCTTCGGATTGGTCATTTGCTGACACGCCTACTGGATTGACTGACAGATCGCGTTGTAGATCCGACTCATGGGGGGGAGAGCTGTAAAAAAAAAAAAAGGCTTGTACGACTTTATTCTAATAATTTTATGGCTTAAAATTTTTTTTTCCTTAGCGTGGTAATGTGATTTTTCTTCTTTCTTCTTAGTGTTGCCCTAAAGCTCTGTCGTAATTACAGATCCTCAGACTGAATAAGTCTTTTGGATTAACGACAAAACGTTTCAACAATTTATGTTTATTTTTCATTTATTTATTTTTGAATCTGTCCAGAGGACCTGACTTAACTTTGTTAGATTTTTCTACCTGGATTATTGAGCGTGCTTCTGGATATTCTTTAGGTTATAGCGCCCCCTATCACTCAATGTCAAATCTGATTCACTAACTCAGATTTGCATTCTCCTGCTTCTGTTAGTTTGGACATCTAAGTGAAACATGCTGGTGTAGATTCTCAGTCGTCCAGGACATGATAAAATCAAAAAAGGTGTTCAATACAGAACAACTGGACTTTATTTGTAACAAACAAGACGTTTCGCTCATCATCCGATAAGCTTTCTCAATTGGAGACTGTGAGAGGGAGAGAGAAGTTATAAGCAAAGCTGGGCCACTGGTGCACACCAAACTAGGTAAATTGGAAGCTAACACACACACATACTTGGGATAACACGTGCCTGTGACCCATTCAAAGTTCAGTGTGTGAAAGCAGAGCTTACAGAAAACACACACACACCCTACTGTATGTAAATTGACAAAAACCACACTTCACACATAAGTGAAACCAACTACAGAGTAGAAGTCCAGTTTTTAATTTTGTTATTTCAATATATTTTTGGATTTATTCAACACAATCACCCTGGACATTGTGATAACCAAACAGGACACTTTGCACCCCACTTCCCCTTTCACAAATGCCTGAATAAAGGATGTTTTAGCCAATCGGCCTTCAGTTGTGAGACTTTGTATGCACTTCCCCTCTACACGTACTCTGAGCCCTGGTTCTCCTGAGCCCTGGTTCTCCTTGGGGCTGCATGCAGAGCCCCCTCCTTTACTGTCTTTACACCCATGATGCAGTCTGGCCCATAAAAACACCGTCATCATCAAATCTATTGAGGACAGACACTAAAGTTGTTGGACTCATTTTAAAGGCAGCATACATCAGGAGATCCTGAAGTTAACAGCTTGTTGCTCTGGGAATAATTTGGCTCTGAACACAGCAAAACAAAGGTCATCCTGGGCTTCAGGAAGCAGAACTGACTCGACCACCACCCGTCCACACCTTCAAGCTCCTTGACATCCTCGTTTTTGTTGATCTCTCATGGACAAACCAAACCACAGCTGTCGTGAAGGCCCAGCAGAGACTAAACTTCCTGAGGAGTCTCAACAAGAACGACTTGGATACAAAACTGCTTCTGACTTTCTGCAGTTCCTTCATTACAAATCCGCTGACTGACTGTGTTACTATTCGGTACAGGAGCTGCACTGAGGCAGGCAGGAGGGCACTACAGAGTATTAAAAAAATCTGCAGATACAATTGGTTACCTCTCTCTTCCCTGATGAATATTTACGCCTGCTGCCTCTGAAAGAAATGAACTTGCCAAGGACAGCACACACGCTGGGTTTTATCTGTTTGACCTGCTGCCCTCTGGCAGGCGCAACAGGTGCTTCAAAGCAAAGACCGATTCAAAAACCGGTTTTCCACAGAGCCATTAATAATAATAATAATAATAATAAATTCAATTTATACCGCACTTTTCATTAATAAAAATCTCAAAGGGTTACAACAATAAAACAAGTGATAAAATCAAGTAAAATCAATAATGATATCAACTAAGATTAAAGACAGAATCATGTGGAGGTAGAATAGGCCTGCTTAAAAAATAAATAAATAAATAAAACAAGTGATAAAATCAATTAGCACTTCAAACTCAATTCACAAATCCCAGTTTAACTCTTTAATGGTTTTAAATCGTGTTCTGTGGTGTTTTCTGTTTTACATTACCGGTATGTATATATTGTGTGGTTTCAGAGTATTTTTTTTCTTGAATCAATTTCAATGCGACATACAGTGATGATAAAGATATCCTTCTTCTAAAGTAAATGTTACTTCTACTTTTTTATTATTTGGTTAATGTCCTGCTCTTGTTTCAGCAGTGTTTCTTTATTATGTTCCAGTTTTCCTCCTCTGTTGAAGCTGTTTGAATGTTTGCTTTTCTCTGCAGGTTCCCTTGGAGCAGTGCCAACAGTCACTGCAACAGTCCGTGCTGCTACGTAGGTACGTAGTCATCGTGGCGTTTCCAAACAGTCGTTTTGATGAAGAGAAAATCGAACATTTCAGTCCATTTGACCTCTTTTGAAAGTGTTCTTGAGATTTCCTGTGTTTCGGTTCTCAGCATCTTTGTTGTAATTTTCCAGGTAATGGACAATTTCTAAGTGCTTTTCCTAAAAAAGAGGGTCACATGGGTCATGTCAGTCAAAGAAGCTGGACCGAGGAGCAGCCTCAGGAATCTCCCACAACCTGGAACGCTGCATCCTGCGTGGGCAGCAAGGTGACTCCTCACTGAACCCCAAAATATCCAACTGTGTTAACGTTGCAGCTAAACTTTAATTTTTAATTCTACACCCATCAAAACACAGACATATTATAGGCCACGGTCACAAATCGAGGTCAAAGTTCATACAAGGTCTTTGCTTGTTCAGGCCATTGCTATTGATTGCTGTATATTAGTTTGTTGATGGGCGTATAATGTGCCGTATGTGGTACGCTTGTAATCTCTTGAACAAGAGTGAAACTTTTGAGCTGCAAACATCTATAATTATAAAACTAGATCACAGTACAGTTTACAGCACATTTAGGACAAATAGATTTAGTCAGTATGACATCTTCCAACAATATTCAGTTAAGTCATCTGGACGGTTTCTTTTTTTTGTGACATGTTTCGTCCTTCATCCAAAGGACTTCTTCAATCTGAGGAGCCACCAGCAAACAAAACTGGCTCCCACAAACAGCATACCGGTACTCCATAGTGGAAAAAACAGCACCAGCAAACTGTTTTTTTCCCCCCCACTATGGAGTACCGGTATGCTGTTTGTGGGAGCCAGTTTTGTTTGTTGGTGGCTCCTCAGATTGAAGAAGTCCTTTGGATGAAGGACGAAACATATCAGCAAAAAAAGAAACCGTCCAGATGACTTGACTGAACATTGTTGGATTTTATACCTGGATTATTGAGCATGAACTTTGAAGTATGACATCTTGATTTTAGGAACCGAACATAAAATAGACTTTAGTATTTATTTAGTGTAGAGGGGAGGGTGGTGGCACAGAGATTAGAGAAGACAATCCTTTGATCGGGAGGTTGCAGGTACGAATTCCTGTACCGTAACATCAATATTTGTGTGGGACAGGTGAACCACCCACATATGCTTGCCTCACTGGGCCCTTGAGCAAGTAGAGCTGTCGTATCTAACCCAAAACCCAGGCCGTTCTAATATGATTAATGTGCAGGCCGGGTCGTTCTCGTGCTTGGATGCGGTTTTACGAATCATGCAGCACAAAGAAAATGAGAGGATGAAGAAAGAAAGAAGAGTGCAGCAGTTAATCAGACTGTGTAAGAGATCGCTGGTGCACTGGCAATAATTGCACACGTGGGCTCAGGCTTCTTTGGTTTTGCGAGTCATACAGCTCAAATAAAACTAAATAAGAATGCACAATAAAATTGTGTTAATATACTTGTTGAGGAGGAGGCAGGTCCGACCGGCCGGTTTAAAGAGGTCTAAAATTGCTGCATTAAGCTCAGATGGACACCTGTCACCAGCTGCGCATGTCCGCTGACCCGCCGGTTGAAATGGACTTGCGACCTGTGCAAGGTATACCCCACCTTTCGCACAGTGACTGCTGGACATGAACACAAGTGACCCCCCGCTACCCGAAAAGGAAGAAGGGGGTAAAGATGATGGCTGGATAGATCAATCAGCTGATCACTGGCTGCGTGCGTCTCTGCACCTGCTGTCATCTGCGTTGAAGGAAGTAGCTAAATCTACAAAAGCCGAAGTGAGCAGCACATTCAATTAAAATAGCCTTGTTCTAGATTTTTTTCAAATATTTCTCTAAAAATAGTTTTGTTCATCTGTATAATAGCCTAT
>JBBPBX010023409.1:0-12548 GCA_038048925.1 Garcialebias charrua | reverse complement strand
GGCGGAAGTACACTCCCGGCTTCCGCTATGAATTATGGGTAGTGCCGCGAAAACGAAAATAAGGTGTATATGAACCGAGTGATTTTATCTGAACTCTGCAGTGCTTCTGCGTGCTGGCTATTATGTGCTTGTGTGCAGGATTTCTTTTCATTACCACATTTTTGACCTTCAAGCAGAGGTCAAAAATGTGTTCAGAATTTTTTTGTCTCCAAACCCTGTCCTTTTTCACCATTTTTATTGTCTGTCCAAACAGGTCTCACTTGTAAATGAGTCTTCGAGGCTCAATGTGATTTATCTGTTTAAATAAAGGTTGAATGAATTCATTCAACCTTTATTTAGGCAGGTTAATCCCATTGAGCCTCGAGGACTCGTTTACAAGAGAGACCTGGCTACAACGATGGCAACAGTATTTTCCTTGGACAATCAATGATGATGATGATGATACATTTTATTTCAGACAGACATATCACCACAAAACAACACTGAAGACTTTCATGTTTCCAATATACAATCTTCAATATCAAATAAACATACCCAATTTTTATATGCTAATACATTTTTTTCCTTTCCTCTAATGGTGACTGTGAGTCTGAAAAGGAGTATGATGAAGTTTAACTTATATTATCATACCTGTCATCCATTCAATAATTCATAGGATAAATAGTCTTCCTGTTGCCAATATCCCTTCCAGAAAAAAAGAAGTAATATTAATTTTAATAATAATAAAAAATAACTAACAGTATACCCCCTCCCTGGGCTGCCACCTTACCGTGGTGGAGGGGTTTGAGTGTCTCAATGATCCTAGGAGCTATGCTGTCAGGGGCTTCATGCCCCTAGAAGGGTCACCCAAGGCAGACAGGTCCTAGGTGAGGGATCAGACAAAGCGCAGCCCAAAAACCCCTATGATGAGTACAATTAATGGACTAAGTTTTCCCTCGCCCGGACGCGGGTCACCGGGGCCCCACTCTGGAGCCAGGCCCGGAGGTGGGGCACGCTGGCGAGCGCCTGGTGGCCGGGCTTTTACCCATGGAGCTCGGCCGGGCACAGCCCGAAGAGGAGACGTGGGTCCCCCTTCCCATGGGCTCACCACCTGTGGGAGGGGCCAAAGGGGTCGGGTGCAATGTGAGATGGGTGGCGGCCGAGGGCGGGGACCCTGGCGGTCTGATCCTCGGCTACAGAAGCTGGCCATTGGGACATGGAATGTCACCTCTCTGGTGGGGAAGGAGCCTGAGCTAGTGTGTGAGGTTGAGAGGTTCCGACTAGAAATAGTCGGACTCACCTCAACGCATGGCTCTGGCTCTGGAACCAGTTTCCTTGAGAGGGGTTGGACACTCTTCCACTCTGGAGTTGCCCCTGGTGAGAGGCGCCGAGCAGGAGTGGGCATACTGGTTGCCCCCCATCTTGGTGCCTGTACGTTGGGGTTCACCCCGGTGAACGAGAGGGTAGCCTCCCTTCGCCTACGTGTGGGGGGACGGGCTCTGACTGTTGTTTGTGCCTATGCACCAAACGGCAGCTCAGACTACCCACCCTTTTTGGAGTCCTTGGAGGGGGTATTGGAGAGTGCGCCTCCTGGGGACTCCCTTGTTCTACTGGGGGACTTCAACGCTCACGTGGGCAATGACAGTGAGACCTGGAGGGGTGTGGTTGGGAGGAACGGCCCCCCTGATCTGAACCAGAGTGGTGTTCTGTTATTGGACTTCTGTGCTCGTCATGGATTGTCCATAACGAACACCATGTTTAAGCATAAGGGTGTCCATATGTGCTCTTGGCACCAGGACACCCTAGGTCGCAGTTCGATGATCGACTTTGTTGTCGTCTCATCTGATCTGCGGCCGCATGTCTTGGACACTCGGGTGAGGAGAGGGGCGGAGCTGTCTACTGACCACTACCTGGTGGTGAGTTGGCTCCGATGGTGGGGGAGGATGCCGGTCAGACCTGGCAGACCCAAACGTATCGTGAGGGTCTGCTGGGAACGTCTGGCAGAGTCTCCCGTAAGACGGAGCTTTAACTCCCACCTCCGGGAGAGCTTTGAACACGTTCCGAGGGAGGCGGGGGACATGGAGTCCGAGTGGGCCGTGTTCCGCGCCTCTATTGTCGAGGCAGCTTATCGGAGCTGTGGCCGCAAGGTTGTTGGTGCCTGTCGAGGTGGCAACCCTCGAACCCGGTGGTGGACACCGGCAGTGAGGGATGCTGTCAGGCTGAAGAAGGAGTCCTATTGGGCCTTTTTGGCTTGTGGGACCCCGGAAGCAGCTGATAGGTACCGGCAGTCCAAGCGGCATGCGGCTCGGGTGGTTGCTGAGGCAAAAACTCGGGCGTGGGAGGAGTTCGGAGAGGCCATGGAGAATGACTTCCGTACGGCTTCGAGGCGATTCTGGTCCACCATCCGGCGTCTCAGGGGGGGAAAGAGGTACGAGACCAACACCATTTATGGTGGAGGTGGCGTGCTGCTGACCTCAACTCGGGATGTTGTGAGTCGGTGGGCGGAATACTTCGAAGACCTCCTCAATCCTACTGGCACGTCTTCCACTGAGGAAGCAGAGCCTGGGGACTTTGGGTCGGGTTCTCCGATCTCTGGTGCTGAGGTCGCCGAGGTGGTTAAAAAGCTCCGCGGTGGCAAGGCTCCGGGGGTGGATGAGATTCGCCCGGAGTTCCTTAGGGCTCTGGATGTTGTAGGGTTGTGTTGGCTTACGCGACTCTGCAATATCGCGTGGACATCGGGGGCAGTTCCCTTGGATTGGCAGACTGGGGTGGTGGTTCCCCTATTTAAAAAGGGGGACCGTAGGGTGTGTTCCAACTATAGGGGGATCACACTCTTAAGCCTCCCTGGTAAGGTCTATTCAGGGGTTCTGGAGAGGAGGGTCCGTCGGATAGTCGAACCTCGGATTCAGGAGGAGCAGTGTGGTTTTCGTCCTGGTCGTGGAACACTGGACCAGCTCTACACCCTCAGCAGGGTCCTGGAGGGTGCGTGGGAGTTTGCCCAACCAGTTTACATGTGTTTTGTGGACTTGGAGAAGGCATTCGACCGCGTCCCTCGGGGGGTTCTGTGGGGGGTACTCCGGGAGTATGGGGTACCAGGCCCTTTGATAAGGGCTGTTAGGTCCCTGTACGACCGGTGTCAGAGCTTGGTCCGCATTGCCGGCAGTAAGTCAGGCTCGTTTCCGGTGAGAGTTGGACTCCGCCAAGGTTGCCCTTTGTCACCGATTCTGTTCATAACTTTTATGGACAGAATTTCTAGGCGCAGCCAAGGTGTTGAGAGGATCCGTTTTGGTGACCTTAGAATCGCTTCTCTGTTTTTTGCAGATGATGTGGTCCTACTGGCTTCATCAGTTCGTGATTTACAACTTTCACTGGAGCGGTTTGCAGCCGAGTGTGATGCGGCCGGGATGAGGATCAGTTCCTCCAAATCCGAGGCCATGGTCTTGAGCCGGAAAAGGGTAGCATGCCCTCTCCGGGTCGGGGAGGAGGTCCTGCCCCAAGTGGAGGAGTTTAAGTATCTCGGGATCTTGTTCACGAATGAGGGAAAACTGGAGCGTGAGATCGATAGGCGGATAGGTGCAGCGTCCGCAGTGAAGCGGGCGCTGTACCGGTCTGTCGTGGTGAAGAGAGAGCTGAGTCAAAAGGCAAAGCTCTCAATTTACCGATCGATCTACGTTCCCACCCTCATCTATGGTCATGAGCTTTGGGTTATGACCGAAAGAACAAGATCTCGGATACAAGCGGCTGAAATGAGTTTTCTCCGCAGGGTGGCTGGACTCTCCCTTAGAGATAGGGTGAGAAGCTCAGTCATCCGGGAGGGACTCGGAGTAGAGCCGCTGCTTCTCCACATCGAGAGGAGCCAGTTGAGGTGGCTCGGGCATCTGGTTAGGATGCCTCCTGGACGCCTCCCTGGTGAGGTGTTCCGGGCATGTCCCACCGGGAGGAGACCCAGAGGAAGACCCAGGACGCGCTGGAGGGACTATGTTTCTCGGCTGGCCTGGGAACGCCTTGGGATTCCCCCGGAGGAACTGCTCCAAGTGGCTGGGGAGAGGGAAGTCTGGGCCTCCCTACTTAGGCTGCTACCCCCGCGACCCGACCCCGGATAAGCGGAAGAAGATGGATGGATGGATGGATGGAACTAACAGTATTTTCTGGACTAGATGAAAGTATATACAGTACATATACATACTCACGTAGATATACATACACATCTACCTGCATAAATACATAGATAACGTTTCCTTATCTACACATCCACATATATTTACACACATCTACACAGATCAGCACACAATTGTCCAAATCATCCTCAGTTCTCATTACCATCCGATTTCTCACCCTTGATCATCCTTATACTTTTGAATAATAACCATTTTTAGTCTTTTCTTAAAATACCTCATGCTTGGACTTTGCTTCAACTCTTTGGTGAGTTTATTCCAAATCTTCACTCCAATGACCGAAATGCACATTATTTTCATTGTTGTTCTCACCTTCAAAGTTCTGAAATTCAGGTTTTCTCTATACAGTAGTCATATCTCCCGACTTTGTCAGTAAATAAATTTTGTATATTTTCTGGTAATAGTTTGTTTCTAACTTTATACATAAATTGTGCAGTTTGAAACTCTATCAAATCTTGGAATTTAATAAAATTAGAATCAATAAATAAATTGTTAGTATGACAATAAAAATCAACTTTATGAACTAATCGAATGGCTCTTTTCTGAAATGTGCATAATGGTTGAAGCGAGGTTTTGTAAGTGTTGCCCCAAACTTCCACACAGTAACTTAGATATGGCAAAATAAGTGAACAGTAAATAATATGAAGAGCAGAATAATTTTTAAAAAATTCTAGCATTAGAGAGAACAGCTACACTTCTTGCTATTTTAGATTGAACATATTTAATATGAGGTTTCCAACAGATCTTATTATCAAAGTCAAAAGTCAAAGTCAACTTTATTGTCAGATCTGCAATATGTACTGTACAGGACATACACAGGACCGAAATTGCGTTTCTCTCAGTCCCTCGGTGCAACAGTAAACATCTAAACATTGAAACACTGAAACATATAATAATAGACATAAGCATAAAATAGTAAAACTAACACTGTCCTGAGTTTTTTGCATAGTGGTATAAGAGTATGAAAATTTACACCAACTCTAAAACTAAAACATTAAACATTTAATGAACATAATACTGTCCTGAGTTTTTGCATACTAGTATAAAAAAAGAGTATAAAAAGTATAACTAAAATAAACTAAAGGTTTCTAGCATTGACATTTGCAAAGTGGCAAAGCAGCGTATGAGTTAATGTACACAGTATATGTATGAGGTAGTAGTTGATGTTGTTATAGAGGCAAAAAGTGGCATATGCAGTAAGGCACATTGGGCATCCCTAAGTAAGACCGTTCAGAGCACACTGTATATGTATCAGCAGTGGTGTAGATATTAGAGTAGTGTAAATGTAAACAGTAGTAATTACATGTAAGCAGTAGTAAAAAAAGTAAACAGTATTAATAAATGTAAACAGAGAATGTAAACAGTATTATGATTATAGGCAGTGATGTAATACAAACATTAGTGCAAGTATGAGAAGTAGTGCAAACTGTATGAGCACATGACCGAGAGTTTAGTGAATAACCCGTTTGATGACACAGAGTCCAGTGTTAAAATCTTTGTGTTTTGTGGTAATGTGTGAGAAAGTTTTAGTGTTAAGGCAGTTCAAATGGGAGGGGGGGCAGAGCAGGCAGAGTGTTTAGCATCCTGACTGCCTGATGAACAGAGCTGTCTCTCAGTCTGCTGGTTCGAGCCTGGAGACTCCTCAGTCTCCTTCCTGATGGCAGCAGTCTGAAGCAGCTGTGTAGTGGGTGTGTGGGATCACCTGCCATGCAGTGGGCTTTCCGAGTGAGGCGTTTGCTGTGTAAGTCCTGCAGTGAGGGGAAGGAGGTGCCGACTATCTTCTCAGCTGCTCTCACAATGCGCTGGAGGCTCTTGCGGCAGGATGCAGTACATGCACCAAACCACACAGTGATGCAGCTGGTCAGGACACTTTCTATGGCACCTCTGTAGAAGGTGCTCATGATGGGGGTTGAAGCTCCAGCCCTTTTCAGCTTGCGGAGAAAGTAGAGACGCTGGTGAGCCTTCTTTGCCAGTGCTGCAGTGTTATGAATCAATACTCCCAAAAACCGAATTTCCGTCACTTTCTCCAATATCACATTATCAATTTTTATTTGTGACTCACTATGCCCGTTACAATTCCCGAATAACATAAACTTGGTTTTATCTAAATTTAGAGATAATTTATTAATATCAAACCACTTTTTCAATTTACATAACTCTAAATTAATTTCTATCAAAAGCTGCCGTAAATTTTCACCTGTACAAAAAATATTTGTGTCATCTGCAAATAAAACAAAAGTAAACAATTTAGAGACCTTACATATGTCATTTATGTATAAACTAAACAACTTTGGCCCCAATACTGAACCCTGTGGAACACCACAAACAATGTCCAAGCACGAGGACTGGAAATCACCTATTTGCACAAATTGTTGCCTGTTACTAAGATAATTTTTCAACCAGTGCAAAACTACTCCTCTCAAACCATAGCGCTCTAGTTTCTTAAATAGTATTTCATGATCAATTGTATCAAATGCTTTTTTTAGGTCGATAAATACCCCAACGGCTGGTTTCTTTTTGTCTAGTGCATTGGTCACAACAATAGACAATCATAAGAGAGAAATACAGATTTTTTTTAAATTATTTATTTATTATTTTATAATGAGTTAAAACAAATATGTCAAAGTAGCAAAACAGACTGATTATAAGGCAAATGTAGAAAATCAAAAACAGGAACATGTCTGCATTGTTTTTTGCCAGGATTCCAACAGATTCTTAAAACCATTTAGAGAAGTCAAGGTCGAGAGCTTCAGATCTTTTTGTAAGATATTCCATGAAGCAGGAGCTGAGTAGGAGAAGGCCCTTTTGCCAAGCTCAGTTCTCACTGACGGAACACTGCAGGTAATCATGTCCTGAGAGCGCACGCTGTAGCTGCACTCACACAGAGACATGTAGGAGGAGATGTATGAAGGCAGCAGACCAAGAAGTGATTTAAAGATGAAAATGTACCAGTGGAAGAGTCTGCGTGAGGTTAATGATGTCCAGTTAACCAGTGAATACAGGGTGCAGTGGTGGGTACGATAATCACAGCCAGTTATGAATCTTAGTGCACCATGATAGACAACATCCAACATCTGCAGGGTGCTTGTAGGAGCGTTCATGTACAAGCCCAAAACCAGAAAAGTTGGCACGTTGTGCAAATCGCAAATAAAAACAGAATACAATGACTTGCAAATCTTTTTCAACCCATATTCAACTGAATAGAATGCAAAGACAATATA
Source organism: Garcialebias charrua (assembly GCA_038048925.1). Taxonomy (NCBI): domain Eukaryota; kingdom Metazoa; phylum Chordata; class Actinopteri; order Cyprinodontiformes; family Rivulidae; genus Garcialebias; species Garcialebias charrua. The sequence continues at coordinate 5,173 of JBBPBX010023409.1, read as the reverse complement.
TTTAATGTTCGAACGGAGAAACTTTATTTTGTTTTGCAAATAACCATTAACTTAGAATTCAATGGCAGCAACACATTGCAAAAAAGTTGGCACAGGGACATATTTACCACTGTGTTACATCGCCTTTCCTTTTAACAACACTCAGTAAACGTTTGGGAACTGAGGAGACCAATTTTTGAAGCTTTTCAGGTGGAATTCTTCCCCATTCTTGCTTGATGTACAGCTTAAGTTGTTCAACAGTCCGGGGTCTCCGTTGTCGTATTTTACGTTTCATAATGCGCCACACATTTTCAATGGGGGACAGGTCTGGACTGCAGGCAGGCCAGGGGAGGACCCGCACTCTTTTGCTACGAAGCCACGCTGTTGTAACACGTGCAGAATGTGGCTTGGCATTGTCTTGCTGAAATAAGCTGGGGCGTCCATGAAAAAGACGTCGCTTGGATGGCAGCATATGTTGCTCCAAAACCTGTATGTACCTTTCAGCATTAATGGTGCCTTCACAGATGTGTAAGTTACCCATGCCTTGGGCACTAATGCACCCCCATACCATCACAGATGCTGGCTTTTGAACTTTGCGCCTATAACAGTCCTGATGGTTCTTTTCCTCTTTGGTCCGTAAGACACGACGTCCACAGTTTCCAAAGACAATTTGAAATGTGGACTCATCAGACCACAGAACACTTTTCCACTTTGCATCAGTCCATCTCAGATGAGCTCGGGCCCAGCAAAGCCGGCGGCGTTTCTGGATCTTGTTGATGAATGGCTTTTGCTTTGCATAGTAGAGCTTTAACTTGCACTTACAGATGTAGCGACGAACTGTAGTTACTGACAGTGGTTTTCTGAAGTATTCCTGAGCCCATGTGGTGATATCTTTTACACACTGATGTCGGTTTTTGATGCAGTACCGCCTGAGGGATCGAAGGTCACGGGCATTCAATGTTGGTTTTCGGCCTTGCCCCTTACGTGTAGTGATTTCTCCAGATTCTCTGAACCTTTTGATGATATTACGGACCGTAGATGGTGAAATTCCTAAATTCCTTGCAATAGCTCGTTGAGAAAAGTTGTTCTTGAACTGTTCGACAATTTGCCCACGCATTTGTTCACAGAGTGGTGACCCTCGCCCCATCCTTCTATGTGGATGACTGAGCATGTCAAGGAAGCTGCTTTTATACCCAATCATGGCACCCACCTGTTCCCAATTTGCATGTTCACCTGTGGGATATTCCAAATAAGTGTTTGATGAGCATTCCTCAAATTTCTCTGTCTTCTTTGTCACTTGTGCCAGCTTTTTTGAAACATGTTGCAGGCATCAAATTCCAAATGAGCTAATAATTGCAAAAAATAACAAAGTTTACCAGTTCGAACGTTAAGTATGTGGTCTTTGCAGTGTGTTCAATTGAATATAGGTTGAAAAAGATTTGCAAGTCATTGTATTCTGTTTTTATTTGCGATTTCCACAACGTGCCAACTTTTCTGGTTTTGGGCTTGTATATATATATATATATATATATATATATATATATATATATATATATATATATATAATAATTTGGTCTTCTGCATTTAACCCAACCACCACCAGGTGGTGCAGTGAGCAGCCGTAGTCAGCGCTCGGGGAGCTGGGGAAATAGATGTGCACTCATAGACACCCCAAGGTGTGTGCCGTGGCCGGGGTTCAAACCTGGGTGCTTCGGATAACAAGTCCTATATATACACCTATATATATATATATATATATATATATATATATATTTGCCTGTACTGGTTACAAATTGGGCTGCTGCATTCTGGCCCAGTTGTAGTCGTGCAATGGTGGTCTGACTGATACAAAACAGGAGCAAATTGCAGTAATCAAGCCTAGATTTAAAGAGTGCGTGTATTACTGTCTCCAGGTTATTTTTGGACAATATGGGCTTCAACTTAGACAGTCACCTCAGTTGGAAAAAACATGATTTAACAATCATGTTTACATGACTGTTGAGTTTCATGGAAGGGTCCATTATCACTCCCAGATTTGTAGTGAAGTAAAAGTACACATTTTGTTGAGGAAATGTAGTGACATAAACGTGAAAGTCGCTATAAATGTAAATAACGAAGTAAAGTAAAAAATGTCAAAATTTTACTTAAGTACAGTAAAAAAGTAGTTCTACTTTGTTACATTACATCACTGGTAACTGTCACCTCTACAGCGCATCACTGAACTTGGATCTGTCCTACATCAGACTGGAGAATGTGGGGAGAAATGACTTCCTTGCATTTCCTAGCTTCAGATCTTTGTTCATGAATAACAACAGAATCAAACCGATCCACGAAGAAGCCTTTGTCCCTTTGATTCCTTTGTATGGCCTTTCTGAAAATGAATTTGACACTCTCCTGAATGGTTTAAGAACCTTTCCTCTCTGCAGCATTTGAGTCTTTTAGGGAACAAATATTCAACACTGGGCCAAGGTTATTCCAACCATTAAAGAACCTGATGAGCTTTCATGTTGGAGGACTGTTCCCTGTCTGTAAGAAGGAGTGATTTCTTGGTTCTCTTGGGACTTGAAAAGTTGGTTTTTGAAATAAATAATCAACAACTTCATGCAAGTGGAATTTTGAGTCTAATTGGTTGTATAAGCCATGGGACACTTGGTAAATGATGTTTGAGAGGAATCAAGTGCTCACGAGGAATCCTGATATGTTGTGCATCCAAATACAGCTCTAGTATTAACTGACAGTGTTTGTTCTACAGACCATCAAATGTCTCTTAAAACAGCTTTTGACTTTGATGTCACAAGTCTCATTTAAAAATATTAACTGTCTTATGTCTTCTACAATAAGATATGTTACAATACAATACAATGCACCTCAATTTATTATCAGACTCTAAAATAACCATATTAGCATTTGAAGATGTACAATTCTTCCTATGTTATAATGGCAAATTTTTATATCCCAAAAATTTCTTGGATGTTCTCTTCTTAAAAAAACTGTCCATTTTGCCATATTCTACCAGTTTGAAGCGTTCATCTTCTTGGAAAACTTTCTGCACATTGTGCAAAAAGTGACCATCATGAACGCCACGTTATCGACCCATTCACTGTGAAACCTCTGCCAAAATCACAAACGTAGAGTTTGTGGACATTAGTGTCAACCTTTTAATGGATCTGTCACTGATGACAACCTGATGTGTGACAGGCTGACAGCTATAGTGGTTTTCAGAGTCCGAACACCATCCGTGTCAGCAGAAATTACCTGCACTCAATCAACAACAAGCTCTTCAGTAAACTCAAGCAGCTCAGACATATTGATCTGAGCAGAAACAAGTTGCAGAAAATACCGAGTCTTGTGAGAGGCTATCAAGTCTCCACTTTTTAAACCTTTCATTGAATAATCTGACAAAGGTTACTGAATGTCTGCCAGTAAGTTTACAGGTTCTTCACCTGTCCAGGAATCATCTCACGGTGTTCATCTTTAAACTACCGGTACTCAATCTCATTGAGTTGTACATCTCTGGCAACAAGACTGGACATTTGCCTGATGGGTATTTGTACCCTCATCTCTTATTTCTCTCCATTCACAACAACTGCTTGCAAACGTTCAGCCAAAGGGATTTAGATGCTTTCAAGAAGCTGGAGGCTGGAGCCAACTCCTACTTCTTTGCATGTGACTTTCATGAATAAAGACTTGATTAATCATAGAGTCACAGTTAAAGATGCGTTCAAGTCTTACAGTACAAATGTGACTTTCCTGATGCTGAGAGATACAGGAATGTTACAGAAATCAAGCTGTGTTAGAGTGCCACGGAGTACCCTTTGTTCAGGGATGCTGGCTCTGTTTCTGCTCTCTGCAGGCCTGTGCTCAGTGCTGTCTGGTACCTGAAGATGACCTGCTGCACCGGGCAGAGAGCCAAGAGAAATCCAAAACTAAAAAAGGGACTGCTTTAATATGATGCATTCATGTCCTACTGTGAAATGGAATCCATCTGGGTGGAGATGCACCTGGTCCTTGCGCTTGAGCAATCCGAACCACAGCTCAAACTTTGCCTCCACAAGAGGGATTTTGTTGCCAGAGGATTGATCCAAGACAATATCATGGATGCTATAGAGAAAAGTCACAAAATGCACTACAGTAGTTCCTCACTTATCAAGGGGGGGGTATATTTTAAGGCTTTATTAACCCTTTCCACACTTTTGTGATGTTCTTAACAATGCCCCAAACTCTCTAAAAGATCTAAAAAAAGCACAGTGAAAGAAAGCAGACAGACTGATGCTACGGTTACTGAGCCAATTAGCACCTGGGATACAGAGCACAAGGCTGTGGTTGGTCACTGTCCGTCAATCAGCCGATCCTGTGTCGTGTACGATCTTATGTTGAAAACCTGAGAAGAATTGAGTCTGCGAAAGTTAAACCGTGAAGTACCGAGGGATTACTTTACATCCTTTTCCAGCATTTTGTCAGAAGCGAATGGGGCAAGTAGAAGCTGGACTACAGTCATTTCAGACTGTTGGATCAAAACGATGATGCTGTTGTTCTGATTCTCTTGGAGCCCATAGACAAGTACAAGAATCCTCAATGGCTCTGTTGGTTGCTTAAATTCATGAACTCCAGGACATACCTGTTGCCCGATTATCACAATCGGATCCCTGTGTTCTGGCAACACCTGAGAGGAGTTATTAGACCACCAGACATTATTGAATACCATAAAAATTACAATGTAGACCAATAATTTTCTGCATTTTTTTCATGATACCATCTATTCAGTTTCCTTGTCAAACAGGAACAACAACCATTCACTCCCTCACTCACACCTAGAGACAATTAGAGTTATATCAATCAGCCTAACTTGTGTATCTTATGTATCTTAAAATATGTATTGGTAACTCTAATGTGTCCTTAGGTGTGATTGTTTTTATTTTATTTTTCTTGACATATCTTTCAGTATTTCTGTTATTTTGAAACTTCTTACAATAATTTTTACAAGATTTTGCAAATTTTTTGACCTTCAGAAAGTCGGACAGATTTTTGAATCTGATTACTTTTAAAGATTACAAGAAAGTCCACCTCTTCATAATAACACAAATAAGCGTTGAGTCATGATTTTTGCACCGTGCTGTACATAACAGTAAAAATTCACCTTTAAAAACATGTAATTTAAGTATATTTGGCAAATATTTTAATTTATAGATTTTGA
>JBBPBX010023408.1:28387-40552 GCA_038048925.1 Garcialebias charrua | reverse complement strand
TGATCACTTGGTGACATCACACGACTTACAGATCTACTGGAAGAAAGTTCCAGGGCATTCTGGAGTCCCAGGCGATGACAAGCACTACAATGACATTGCAGATTCCTTAGCCAAAGAAGGAGCCGACGAAGGCCCTCTATGGTCCTTCGACCCCTCCTGGTTAATCGAGACTCTGCCAACACAACCTTCAGTCAGAGTTATGGCAGTCACACGTGCACAGGCCGCAACCAGACCTGCTGACAACGCAGTCTCTGTACGACCCGCACTGACTGACCCAGACATCATCCAACTACAAAAGTCGGATCCTGCTATCAACTCCATGATACTGTACCTGACTGATCCGAACAAAAATAGTCCGTCTAAAGACGACCTGGATTCCGATCCAGACCTTAAGGTCCTCTATCAGCTGCGCAAACAGCTAAAACTAATCAAGGGCATCTTAACTTTCGCTCATGGACCAACGTCCTCACCTGTGTTCGTGGTTCCCCATGACCAAAGGGGGGTGATGTTAGTCCATGCCCATGATCTCCCGTCCGCAGGACACAAAGGAGATAAAGCCACGCTGACGGCATTAAAACAAATTGCCTATTGGCCTGGAATGAAAAAGGATGTCAAGGACTACATTGAAGGGTGCGTGGTGTGTGGCCAGTTTCAGCCAACCAGACCACTTCACAGAGCACCACTGCAAAGCAGAGGCATTGCATTCCCATGGTCTGACCTCCAGATCGACTGGGTTGGACCACTCACTAAGAGCTCTAGAGGAAATAAATATTTTCTCACGGTAACCTGTGCATTTACCAAATGGGTAGAATGCCTACCAGCTCCTAACGACACAGCACAAACAACTGCTATGTTGTTAATGAATCATATATTCTCAAGGTTTGGACTTCCCCTTCGGGTGAACTCAGACCAAGGTACACACTTCACAGGTGAAGTGATGAAAGAACTGTGGAAGACGCTAGGCGTCAAGGCCAACTTTCATGTCGGCTACCACCCACAGGCTTCAGGCCAAGTCGAGAGAGCAAACAGAACTGTGGTGAGTATTTTGAAGAAATACGTGGCTGCAAACCACAAGGACTGGGACGTGAAACTCCCTCTGGTCCTCATGGCCATAAGAGCCACTCCACACACATCAACTGGCATCTCTCCCTTCGAGATGATGACCGGTCGACAAATGACTCTCCCTCTACACCTGTTGTACCAACCAGGCGACGCCGCCATGGCGACAGCCTACACTACACAACAATACATGAAAGATTTGAATGTACACCTCAGAAACACTTTTGCTTTCGCCCAGAAAAACCTGGAAAAATCCGCTGAAGGACGCAAGGCGTACTACGACCAGAAGGCCTCTCACAATGAACTCCAAGTGGGAGACAGAGTCTGGTACTATACGTTCGCCCCAGCAACCGGGAAAGGAGAGTCCGGGACCGGAACTCTCGCCCGCAAACTAATGCCCAGGTGGACTGGACCTCATCTGATAACAGACAAAGTGTCCTCAGTCGTCTACGAAATCAAAATCAGCAAAGGCCGCAAAGAGCCAATTGCTAAATGGGTACATCGAAATCAGATCAAACCTTACAAGGCGTTCAATGACTCCACAAAAGACAAAGATCTCACAAACTCACCGACTTCATGGGATAATAAGGTCGTCCAAACACAAGTTAGTAAATAAACTAATCAGGTTTAAACTACCATATTTCCCACCCTATAAGTCGCATTGTCCAATTTGAACTTAGAAACGCTAAGCCTAACACCCACGACATAAAACTAATCTTAACAAACGTTTAAATCAACAGGATCTAACGTGCCATTTGTTATTAAGAAACTAAGACCTATCTTTTTGTGTCTCCCTAGGATCACAATGAAATCACTCCTAGTAATCTTCACCCTCTTGGGAACCATCCAAGAAGGACAGGCTGAGGTTGTGACCCTTGGACCCACCTCAGGCATCAGTCTTAGGGACCAACCCGGACTGCTCGTCACAGATTGTCAGCTGTACACTCGGAAGGTCTTCGTCCGCTTCGATCCCCAAACGGTGATCAATCAGCACATCAAAATCAAAGACGAATGGACTAACGAAACATGGTACACTTTACCAATCCAGAATGCAAGAGGTCAAACCCGACACATGTTAAAGCAGCTACGTAAGTTCACCCTCACACAACAAGAGCTGAGCGGAACGCGTAGACGAAAAAAGAGTGTCCTTAGTGGGCTTCTCAATGCTGCCTCCGCCATTGGATCTCTTTTTGGCTTAGGTCTGTCTACAATCAACAGTGTCAGCATAACGTCCTTAAAACAACACGTTAATGACATACAGAAGGAATTCCCATGGATCAGAACACAAATGGATCGGCAACAAACACAGTTAACTCACGTGACCGAAACGGTTCAGAAGACCGTCTTAGTGTTGAACACTCACACCAAAGAAATCAAGGTCGTCGCACAAATGGTTAATGAGCTAAAACGCAAGGTAGAATGGGACTATGCCTTCGCACATGCGATAGATAGTATCCTTGCTGACATGCTTAGAGATATCAGCTCATCAGTCGATGCGCTAGTTACAGGCAGAATCCCACCCTATCTAGTCTCTCTAGACATGGTAACAGACATCCTTAACACCGCTACAAAAGAAAAAGTGAGATCAATCCAGGCTCAACTGGCTTACACTCTCGGTAGCGCGGTCCCGATTTATGTTGATCATCGAGAATGCGAATTCGGGTTCATTATCAATCTACCTATCGTCTCTATGGACAACATTTACAGACTGAAAGATGTCATTAATGTCGGAAATTGGAATGGTGAGAATCACATCAAAATCCATACTCCAAAAGTGGTTGCTTATCACGAAAGCGACCCCACAACCTATCTAGCTCCAAACCTCCAGATGTGTACCCTCACTCACGAGATACACTACCTGTGTACAAGTAGACCTTTTATGTGGAATCATGCCGCAGGCATTTGCGGAATCACCCCGATTCTAAAGAACTCAAAGTGTTCAACGACCATAACCCCGCGCCACCTGGTCACTGCTGCCCAAGCAGAAAGGATTGGGTCGCGGTGGTTGGTCAACACTCCCGACAGAAATGCAGTCATGGTCTATGATCGCCCCGGGTCCATTCGACATTTGAATCTACCAGATAAAACAATGTGGATTAGAGTCCCAAAAGGAAAAACCATACACATTGGTGATCTGACGCTTTATTATCTCGATCCTGAACGGTGGGAAACGACTCTAGAATACCCTGAGTACCTCGCAAACATGAGCCTACAGATAGACCCCGGTACCGTAAAGCAAATCCTATTCGAAGGAACTAAAATCGTCGATGTAGAACAAATAAACCAGGTTCTAAAGACTCTCAAATCTGAAACCAGAACTCCGCTTCCACCCATCACTTACGCATGGTCCAGCGCTGACACGCTAATCATAGTCGTGATAGTAATGCTTTCCATTGTAGTTAGCGGTCTAGCCGGTATAGTTGCGATTCTATTCCGCCAAGTCCAATCGCTTCAAGCCCAACTAGACGATTATAAGAAAAGTCGCGCACCCAAGGCGAAATTCTTAAACAACAGGAAACCCAGAGTGGGCAGCGTGGGTAGCGTACTGGAATCTGACGACAAGAGTGTGTCGAAGCAGTGAAACGTTGTTTCCTTGTTGTTTAGTCATTACTGTTGTCATTAGTTGAGATATTGTTTGGTTCTGAACACTCCCAGCCAAAAAGGTTTTTGTATTAACATTAGTTAATGAATGATATGGATTTAACTATGCCAACATGCAGTTCGTTTTGTTAAATCTCAATCGTCGAAGAGTCAATGTAGTTTAAAGCTACTCAAGGTACAATAAACTACACTGGTCTCACAATTTCTAAATTGAACCGATTCGATCGTTTCTATTCTAGATTGTCTATTCATTTTGATGAGTCTCGCCATAGACTTCAAAATTTATTAGGAATACCAAATCCTACGTCGTTCGTCTAAAAGACAACAGACATTTAGATCAAACTATATTTCATTTTTATTTTAGTTTAACCTAAACTAAGTAATGAATGGAGGAATAGTTTGGAATTAGAGGCCTTCGTTACAGAAGCCCTCCAAAATTTTATAGGTACAAATCCCTATATCTAATTTTACAGAATTGATCCACCCCTTAATTGGTAATTGTAGCTGATCTAAACCATGATAGCTTACATACCAGGTGCATATAGGTAAGGCTTAATGTAAAATCCCAATCATAAGCCCACCTTAAAAAATCCACATAATTGCATGACACATAGAACCAGAGTGGCACTGACTGGAAACCAACCAGCCAACAACCTTCGATGTGGGGACCTGCAGCTCCAACGCTTGGTCTTCAACCTTCGTCCAAGGGCCGCCTCCTCTGCGTCAATCGAGGGATCCCCTCTACATGCTGATTATGAAAACAATTGGTGCTGATCAATCAACAAAGCTAATCGTTGTGGAATTACTGCTATGGAATTACCGCTGTGGATTATAAGACTTTGTTTCCCAAAGGATCACAGACTTTGTTTTCCAAGAGTTAACAGACTTTGTTTTCCGAAGGATTAAAAGCTTTTCGCAATGGGATTACCTCTGAACAGTATGGAATTTCCAAAACTTTATGGGATTATAATTTTTGATTTTTCTTTTCCACTTGCTGGATTACTTCAAGATCAAAGACAGTTCAAGGTTTCCTTTCGTGTTGGACCCCATCCCCAAGGACTGGCGATGGCTTCCAAAAGGGGGGAGATGTAATGGACCTACCCAGGGTCAAATTAAGGTTTTTGAACTGTCCAGTGATGACCTTTACTGACCTCTCAGTAAAGCAAGACATTTACTACAAAATCATTCATTTAGCTATAATCTGATAAATATAGTCACCAAAAGAGACTATTTCTATCTTTGATTTTATCCTAATGTGATCAAAAGAATAACTTTTGTCATTTTCATGATGTGTGCTTTTAAGCTGTGTTATTCTGTGAGAGTTAAACTGTGTTCACTGCTGTGTTAAAGGGAAATATCGGGTCACAGAGACCCGACTGTTTTGTTTAGAAATAAGAAGACAGTTTAATCAGTTGTTTTTCATGAACAAGGCTCCAGCTTTCTCTGTCTGTTCCTAAACATTTCCCTCTGCTCTGGCTGTAACCTTGGACCTGATAACACAAGTGCACTCCTCTCTTGGTTCCTGCTTTTTAAGTTCTAACTGTGCGAGAACGCTTCAGAGTTTCTGGGAGTTTCGAAAGATGATGTGAACTTCCAAAGAGCTGAATGACCACAAGTCACGCGCTAAGGACTCGTCATCCAGCTGGGACTGATAACATGTTGTTATGGGTCCACTTTTAAGGAACAGAGCTCAAAAACTTTGTTTATTCCCTCCTGGAATAAGTTTATCTTGAAGTCAGAGGCCTGAAGCTGACATATTCTCTGATGACCAACGCGGAAGCCAGGAGACGCTGAAACGTAAACTAAAACCAGTTTTGGACGTGCTGGGACTAAAGGACTCTGTGCATCTGAAGGCTGGTGTCTTCCCTCTTACCGGGCTGTCGTCAAAAGGTAAAGGGCTGTTTACAAAACGTACTTGGATTTTAGCAGAAGTCGGATGAGAAGTGTCACTCTGGTCTCATGCTCAGGATAATTTTCTTCTTAAATCTTTCCTCCTATTTCTTTTCCCTCTCAACCTAAGCTGGAAACTATATTTTAAGCTGAAATGCCCCTCAGACTAAATATGTGTAACATCTAGTATTTATGTCTGTTGTGTTAAATCAAGTGTGCTGACGTATTTGAATTGAAAGAAAGTGAAATCATGTCAATCAAGTGTAATGGTGTTAATTTAGTTGATTTATTTTAAATAAATGATAGTGTCTCTTTGACATATCAAACTAAGTTAACGTGTCCATTGTCACTTAATGGCTCTGTTTATTTATCCATCATAAAGATCACAGAAATATTGGGTAAACTGAAAAAGAAGAGAATCCGTGAATTTACTATTCAATCTGAATAAGTAAATTAATTAAGGTAAAAAGGAGGTCAGTATTAAACTGACCCCCCCTTTAACCCCTTACACAGCAGTTGTGGGATATATCAAAAACAATGATGAGTCCAGCTACAGGCAGGTGGTGGAACACCTGGAGAGCTGGTGCAAGGACAACAACCTTCACATCAATGTGAAGAAGACAAAGGAGATGGTTGTGGACTTCAGAAGGAACAAAGACACCCACACCCCACTGAACATAAATGGATCTGCGGTGGAAGTGGTCTCCAGCTACAAGTACTTGGGTGTACACATAAATGATAACCTCAGCTGGAGCAACAACACCACCAGCCTGATCAAGAAAGGTCATCAGAGACTCTACTTCCTCAGATGGCTGAGACGAGCTGGTCTGAGTAGCTCAGTCCTCACCTCCTTCTACAGGTGTGCATTGGAGAGCATCCTGTGCTCTAGCATAAACGTGTGGCTCAGAGAGTGGTGAAGGCTGCACAGAAGTCTGTCGAAGTCAGTCTCCCCACCATCACAGACATCTACACCTCCAGATGCAGGAAGAGGGCCACCTGCATCATGAAGGACCCCACTCACCCAGCACACACACTCTTTGCCCCACCCCCCTCAAGACATAGGTTGAGGAGCATCAAATGTAGAACCACCAGACTAAGGAACAGCTTCTACCCTGAGGTTGTTAGACTCATCAATAAATAAATAATCAGAATAATCGCTGCAAAATATCACAACATCACATCTGTTTCATGTTGCTGTGTTCATTTGTGACCATCTGCTCATACAGACTCATGGTCGTGCTGCTGTTTGTAATGATGTTTTTCTATTACATTAGTAATAATGTAATATAATTTCTATTTGTTGTTTTTCTTTGTTATATCCTAGATGTTATTACTGTTTTTCTCTTACATTTTGGTGTTGGATGTAACTGGGACCCTGCGTACATAATCTCGTTTCATCACATGTACCACATGCGGTGCAAATGACAATAAAGATTCTCTGACTCTGACTCTGACTTCACTCACACCTGTCCAACAATAACATTTATGAAGAGTTTCAATCCGGGTTTCGCCCCCACAACAGCACCAAAAGAGCTCTAATAAAAATTACTAACGACCTTCTTCTTGCTACTGACTCTGGTCTTCTGTCCATCCTCATTCTTCTTGATTTAAGTTCTGCCTTCGACACATCTGTCATTCTATCCTCCTCAACAGACTAACCTCCATTGGCATCTCAGGTACTCCGTTAGACTGGTTCAACTCTTAACTCTCCAACCGCACTCAATTCATTCGGATTAATAAAGTAATAGGCCTTAGATTGTCCAACTGTCTTTTGTCTTTGCCTGTTTTTGTGATTAGTGTGATCACTCCTTGTTTCATGGTTGTCATCAGTTCTTTTCTCTCAATACATTCATTAAGTGCTTCAAACAAAAGCACTCTTACATCCTCCCAAAAGTGTTAGCGATTTACTAGCAATTTTATGGCTAGTAATAATTTACATGATATTTGGAGAGAATTCAATCCAAATGGTAAAAGTTTCTCATGGTATAAACCAAACGGAACATGTAAATCCAGGTTAGACTACTGGTTGTCGAGTAATGATATTCTCAGCCATGGCCTCCCTAAAAAATCTCTCCACAAGTTACAGATGGTCCAGAACTCAGCTGCTCGTGTCATCACTCAAACCTCCTCCTATAACCACATCACTCCTGTCCTGCAGCAGCTCCACTGGCTCCCGGTTAAATCATGCATTGTCTTCAAAATTCTACTTCTCACGTTCAAAGCTATCCACAACCTTGCCCCTCCTTATCTATCTGACCTCCTACAAATCTCCATCCCATCACGCTCTCTCAGATCCTCCTCTTCGCTACATCTCCATGTACCCTCTGCCCGACTCTCCACCATGGGGAGCAGGGCCTTCACCTGCTCTGCCCCTCACCTCTGGAACGCTCTACCGCCTGACCTTCGAAACACCACCTCCCTTTCCTTGTTCAAGACTGCTCTGAAAACATCTCTTTAGACTTGCTTATCATTAATTTTACTAAATGTATTCTAAATTCTTTTGCATTTTATATTCTTTATGTATTTTATATTTCAATTTGTAACTGCTGATGTTTGAACTATGTTTGTTTGTTAAGTATCCTTGGGTGTCCTGAAAGGCGCTTTTAAATAAAATTATTATTAATATTATTATTATTATTAGTGATACAACTTCATCTCTGAAACACTTTTTACTGATCCTCTCAGTAAAACAGACATTAACACCATTTTATTACATTAATTTGAATCAAGACACAAATTTAAATCAATAAGAGACTTCTCTTAATTTGTGTTAATTCAAATACTGTATATCAAATGAATAACCTTGTGTTAAGTGAGCATTATTGAATTCAATGTTTGATAGTCAGAGACTCTGTGTAATTCAAACTGTTTAATTCAAGCTGAACGTCTTGATATAAATGTGTAATGGTACACTTTTTCTCTGGAACCTTCAGTAAAGAACAGTGATACGGTTGATCTCATTCTGGTTTGAAATCAGGACAATAATCACATCACAAGAGACTTTTTGTTTTTGTTCTAATTAATAATCAGAAGACAATCTTTGGTTTTGTTATTTTTTTCAGTAGGTTTCAAATGTGATACTGTAATGACGTTGCTTTAATCACAGTGACAGGTCAACAGTGTGTGTTTTAAAGTGTTAAGACAGTTTTTTAACCAGTTTTATCATAAAAGCTGGCGTCAAAAAACTAACACTTTTATCCTTCCTTTTCTGGCATCATCTAACCTTTTAACCTCTTCCTCTGCACCTCCTCATTCACGCCTCCTCCCGGTGCCACTGGCCAATTGGGAAGAACTGAGTAACTGGGTCAAATCCTCTTCAAAGACCCTGACTTGCTGTTTTTCCTTCAGTCTGCTGGAGGAGTTTGAACTATGATGGTTTCTCCAAAGAGCTGATTTCAACGTCTGTTAAAACGCCAATGACACATCATCAGCTAAGGACTCATAGTATTGGTGGCTATGAATCCGACCTAGAGCTAAAAAGCTCCACTTTAATTAATTTCCTAAATGGTAAATAGAGCTTACTTATATAGCGCTTTCCAGCCCCCTATGAGGGGCCTAAAGCGCTTCACAGTACCAGCCATCCACCCATTCATACACCGGATAAATTCAAGATAAAAGAGGAATCTTTTATCTTGAAAAGCCAAACCAGAACTAGTAGTCGCTACCTCGGTGAGGTTGATGCGGACTTGAGCGAGCCACTGTATGATGGACACTGGAAGCCTGTAAACCGTAGTAGGACGGACGGTCCGTGCACGTAAGGCTGGGACTATTTTACCAGAGCAGAGACTGAGAATCTTTGCACAGGTAAAACGTTGATGTTCAATGCGGACGAGAGTCTAGCTGACGCTGCCGAAGAGCTGCCTTGTTCTCTGGTTATAAACATTAAAGACAACTTCCCTCCTTATTCCATCTTTCCTCCATCCATCTTTCTTACCCCTTAAACTTTAACTTTATTCTTGCCAGTAACTAAACTTTAAGAAATATTTGCCTACAGATGTAAAGTAATATGTCATCTCATTACTTGTGTCTGTTGTTCCAAAATTGAATCTGTCGACAGTTAGTCTATAAGAAATTTGATCAGAACCAATCCATTATATACATGTTTGATGTAATTTTATGATTCTGTTAAATAAATGATTCATCTCATGGTGAATCAACATAAATTAATGTTTCGTGCCTGTTACATCTCATCTGACCACACAATTTATGTGTAAATCCCTTAAAAAGAGAGAACTCGTGAATATTGATGATAAGGTTGTGTCAGGTGTAACCTACCAATTCTTACAGTTGGTGTAGTGGACGGTTCAGTAAATCTGAAACACCACATATATCGCAACAATATTGCAAAAAGATCTGAAGCTCTCGACCTTGACCTCTCTAAATGGTTTTAAGCATCTGTTGGACTCCTAGCAAGAACCAATGCAATAATAAATCTGTATGCCTCTTTTTTGATGGTCTATTGTTGTTGTTGCTGTCCACTGTTTCATCATTCTTTGTTGAAATCAGGTCCCTCTGGTAAAAGAGTCCTCGAGGCTCAATGGGATTAACCTGTAGAAATAAAGGTTGAATGAAAAACTAATACAAGTGGCTTTTCTGGTTTCCATTTTAGATGAAAAAGACTGAGGGACAGCGATTCAAAATATCATAACTAATAATTGTTTAGGATTAATCAATAATCCTGACTGAAAAAAATAAAAGCTACTTTTCCACCTTGGTCGGTTGTTCTAGGAAGATAATTAATTTAAATTAACAAAATCCTCCTGTTGTAGCCAGGTTTCTGTCAGACAGAATAAATCAATGTGATGATCGGTTATCAATTCATTAACTAGCAGGGATTTATTTTTTCATTTATCCTTTATTCATCCAGGTAGTCCCATTGAGCCACAAGATCTCATTTTCAAGAGAGACCTGTTTAGGGAGCAGATAGTGGGGGTTAAGGGCCTTGCTCAGGGGCACAGAGTGGTGCGAATGAGGGTGGAGGCAGGTGTGGGTGTTTCACCTTTTTCCACCCACATTTTTTGATGTTGTCGGTACCGGGGCTTGAAGGCCCACGTCTAACCACTGCGCCACCACTCCCCTAGAGGAAAGAGATCTGATCTTCAATAATCCACATTTAATGATTTTATTATTTTGTTCTATTCAAAAAGGGGGACCGTAAGGTGTGTTCCAACTATAGGGGGATCACACTCTTAAGCCTCCCTGGTAAGGTCTATTCAGGGGTTCTGGAGAGGAGGGTCCGTCGGATAGTCGAACCTCGGATTCAGGAGGAGCAGTGTGGTTTTCGTGCTGGTCGTGGAACACTGGACCAGCTCTACACCCTCAGCAGGGTCCTGGAGGGTACATGGGAGTTTGCCCAACCAGTTTACATGTGCTTTGTGGACTTGGAGAAGGCATTCGACCGCGTCCCTCGGGGGGTTCTGTGGGGGGTACTCCGGGAGTATGGGGTACCAGACCCATTGATATGGGCTGTTAGGTCCCTGTACGACCGGTGTCAGAGCTTGGTCCGCATTGCCGGCAGTAAGTCAGGCTCGTTTCCAGTGAGAGTTGGACTCCGCCAAGGTTGCCCTTTGTCACCGATTCTGTTCATAACTTTTATGGACAGAATTTCTAGGTGCAACCAAGGTGTTGAGAGGATCCGTTTTGGTGGCCTTAGAATCGCTTCTCTGTTTTTTGCAGATGATGTGGTCCTATTGGCTTCATCAGGTCGTGATCTACAGCTTTCGCTGGAGCGGTTTGCAGCCGAGTGTGATACGGCCGGGATGAGGATCAGTTCCTCCAAATCCGAGGCCATGGTCTTGAGCCGGAAAAGGGTAGCATGCCCTCTCCGGGTCGGGGAGGAGGTCCTGCCCCAAGTGGAGGAGTTTAAGTATCTCGGAGTCTTGTTCACGAATGAGGGAAAACTGGAGCGTGAGATCGATAGGCGGATAGGTACAGCGTCCGCAGTGAAGCGGGTGCTGTACCCATAGATATCATATATACACTAGATACCGCATAGCTTGCTCCGGCGCAGGATTTAGGGCGGCCATCTTGGGGGTGGCCACCGCTCCACTCAGCCTTATGTATTTGGCTGGCACAATAAAGTATCAGCGCATTTAATCAATCACAACACGCTGAATAGTAATGCTATTGTCACATATTTAAATTTTAGGCATACAGCTATTAAAACTGCATGTATAGGAACGTATAGTTTAGCATATTTAAATAATTTTGGTGGAATACAATACTGTACTTTAATATATGTTTAGCAAGATACAACCAAAGATGCAATTTATTCACACACACATTATGTATACATATTCAGATACTGTAATAATACATATATATTCAGATAAGCATATATATAACTATATTTTTATATACTTTCTTTTGTTTTTTTCTCTCTTTTGTTTCTATTGTTTATTGTTTGTTTGTTTATTGTTTATTGTTTAAGGAAATTCTACCACTGCTGTTCATTGTTCTTTAGTTTTAGCAGGTCGCTTTCGTAAATGAGCCCATGAGGTTCAAAAGATTTACCTGACTACAGTAAATAAAGGTTGAATGAATGAATGAATATAAATACATACTACAGTATATATAAATATAACTATATATATATATAAAACATATATATATATA
>JBBPBX010023407.1:21503-40557 GCA_038048925.1 Garcialebias charrua | reverse complement strand
AATATCTCTAAAACTGGCTGATTTGGAGTATGTTTCCAATTTAACACAATCCATCTTGGATTTTTGATTTGCAGTCAGAGTTCATTAGGGATCATTCTCAGCTACCAATACACCAAATTCCAGCTGAGTAGCGCTAAAAACAACTCATTTATAGCGTTTTATTCCTTTCTAGCTCAGGCAGCCATCTTGGATTTTTGATTTGCAGAGTACATTCACATGTTCGATGTTATTTTCTTGAAAATTCTGAATAATTTTACATCTCAGGCTATTTTTCCACATTGTATCCATTTCATTGATCCACACAGCGACTGGAATAACAGCCACTCTCTGCTCATTTCGCTCATCGTTTATTCATACCGGCAGTTCAATATTAGGTTGCCACCTGCCTTTTACAGTTCATTCTCTACCGCTAATTGCAGATCAGAGACCATGTGTCACCAACGTTTTTTTACAAACTGAAAATAGTATCATAATCACTTATCTGTTGGTGCTAGAATATGTAGCACATTTTTGATCAGACACTTTTTTGATTTTTTAGGAAAACAAACCAAAAAGGTGCTAATTAGATTTTACATTAGATTTACTTTGCTGACAAGGAAAAAAAAAAAGCCTGAGTTCATAGTTTTGTGTTACTCGTCTCTAAAGTTCACCTCGGAGTGACGATGTCTTTGCATTAACTGCAGCAGGATGTGGCATACACAATCATATCCTGAGGTTCACACTGAATCTGTAAGTGCTAATCACTGCCTATTGTGTCTTTCTCCCATCTGTTCCGAATGTGTTTAGAAGGAAACATTAAGGCAATGAGCGCAAAAATAAGGTTTCAAAAGGTTGCCGATCTGCCAGTGAAGCATCTCAACAGCCAATTTGAGAAGCTGTTGATTTTTATTTTTCAAAGCGTCTCCAAACACATTTGTATGCAGATGAGCTCGCTTGCTCGGGAATTGCTAAACACACTTTTCCCTTCAGTGGCGATGGTGTAATTGAAATGCTTGTCTAAATGTCTTTTCCACCTGCAGAAAGAGGAGGGAAATGACTTGGTCACTCTGTTTTCCCTAATCCTTGAATCTTATAATAGCTTTGCATAATTGAGGCTGCCTTTGTGTAAATCACATCCTATGATAATTTACTTTCCATATACCGGTATCTGACTAGTGTCACATGTCTTTTTTTTTTACACATAGTACATATGTATAATATACATTTATATTTTTAAGTGAACGTTTCACTTTAGATTCAGTAGTTCAGCATGATTAGCATTGCTTTTAGCTTTATGCTATGTTGCTAAAAGTATTATACAGAAATGTTGAATAATTATAAATTATTGAGGTGACATTTTAAATGTAGTTAACCAAATTACCTATGAGGAAAAAAAAATAATGACAAAAATTCTTAAAAATATTGGAAAAAGAACTGAAAGTTGTCATATTATTTTCCTTAACAATAATTACATAGATTAGAAGTTCAGTGTTTTTAAAGTGGGGTTAAGTATGTGAATTATCAATTTTTGGTAGGTATTGTAGGTAGTTATTTAAATAACCTGACTTCAAAAAATTCATGTTAAGTTATGAAATAAATTTTATTGCCCAAATACTGAGACCAAAGTGTATGGCTGCCATTTTCAAACATCTCCCATCTTAAAAAAAAAAAAAGATTACATGTTTTTGTAAATGCTCTTATATAATCTTAACAGCAGCGGTATCACAGTGCCAGCTAGTGACCTGGCATGGAAACTTCTACAAATTCAACAAACAGGCTTCACCATGTGAACAGGTTGTTTTGTTTGTTTGTTTTTTTCACAATCAACATTCGAAAACACAAACATTTCCAGAGACTGTTAAAATGTTAACTTATCTCAAAGCATTTAGAGGAGTGTATCCAGATGTAGTGGACCTACCCAGGGTCAAATTAAGGTTTTTGAACTGTCCAGTGATGACCTTTACTGACCTCTCAGTAAAGCAAGACATTTACTACAAAATCATTCATTTAGCTATAATCTGATAACATAGTCACCAATAAGAGACTATTTCTATCTTTGATTTTAGGCTGATGTGATCAAAAGAATAACTTTTGTCATTTTCATGATGTGTGCTTTTAAGCTGTGTTATTCTGTGAGAGTTAAACTGTGTTTCACTGCTGTGTCAAAGGTGCAATCTCGGGTCACAGAGACCGGACGGTTTTGTTTAGAAACTCAGAAGACAGTAACCCGTTTGTTTTTCATGAAAGGGCTCCAGCTCGCTGTGCCTTTCCCTAAACAAAGCTCTCTCTGCTCTGGCTGTGACCTTGGGCCTGATAAGGCAAGTCCACTCCTCTCTTTGTTCCTGCTTTTTAAGTTCTAACTGTGCGAGAACGCTTCAGAGTTTGTTGGGAATTTCAAAGAGATGTGAACCTTTCCCAAGAGCTGGGTACGTTTTGGTCAAGAGCTAACGACCTGCGTCTTCAGCTAAGGACTGATAACAGGCTGTTATGAGTCCACCTCGAACGAGCGTTTGTTATTCCTTCCTGGAATAAATTATCTTGAGCCAAGAAACCACGACTGCCACGACTTTTGCCGATGAAAGCGAGTATCACCGACACCGACAAGGTAAACACGCGTGGAGTCCAGCTTGGACTTGCGGGACCGACGACTTGTCAGTCTAAAGTTGACCACAGCTCTTTACCAGAACCAAGGCGGACGTCTTAAGGTAAAGGAGCAGCTGTTTGCTTGCTGGAGGTGTGATGATATCTTAGCTGGACGCGTACGGAAGAGTGTCATCTGGTTTCATAAATGCAAGATAAACTTCCTCTCTTAACCTCCCAATTCTTCTTAAATCTTTCCTCCTATTCTTTCCCCTCTCAATCTAAGCTGGAAACTATTTTAAGTTTAAAGAGCCCTCAGACTAAATATGTTTACATCCAATATTGAAGTCTGTTGTGTTGAATTTAAGTGTGCTGACGTTTTAAATTGAAAGAAAGTGAAATCATGTCAATCAAGTGTAATGGTGTTAATTTAGTTGATTTATTCTAAATAAATGATAGTGTCTCTTTGACATATCAAACTAAGTTAACGTCTTTGTCACTTAATGGCTCTGTTTATTTATCCATCATAAAGATCACAGAAATATTGGGTAAACTGAAAAAGAACAGAATCCGTGAATTTACTATTCAATCTGAATAAGTAGATTAATTAAGGATAAAGAGGTCAGTATTAATATTGACCTCCTCATAATTCTTACACATAGTTAAACTGTGTTTGTTGTTTAGTACTTTTTAAAATTTCATCAATGGTTTCTGATTAAAATTCAGACCAGAAGTTAAAAAGTCATGAAATTAGTTCACTTTTGGTACATGGGCTCCATAATATTCATCACATATACCGGTAGCTATTATATGGCTAATGCATTAAATCTATAACATCTGGAAGCACTAATCCAAACAACATTTTTGTTTTTGCTTGGCTTCTTGTGGAGCTTCATGACCTTATTTTAGTTATTGCAAGCATCTTCCTTCAAACCAAATAAAATTAAAGTGTGAAAAAGCTGAAAAACTCTGCTTTACATACAAAATACTAGAGTTCTAGTAAACCTGCCAATAATAACGTTCATCCATCCATTGTCTTTACCCACTTCTTCTTATTCGGGTTGCAGGGGTCACTGGTGTCCATATCCAGCTATCACTGTGCGAGAGGTGGGGGACACACTGGACAGGTCTCTAGTCCATCACAGGGACACATAGAGACAAATGCGACAAACAGCCATTCACTTTCTCACTCACACCTAGAGACAATTTAGAGTTATCAATCAGTCTAACATGCATGCTTTTGGTCTGTGGGAAGAAACTGGAGTACCTGGAGAAAACCCACGCATGCACGGAGAGAACAAACTCCACCCAGAAAGGACCCCAGCCAGAATTTGAACCGGTGACCTTCTCGCTGAGAGGTGGCAGCTCTATCAACTAAGCCACCACCCTCAATAATAACATTGTTCAAATATTGTAGCTATATACTGTACAGATGACATCTAAACTGCCATGAACCTCATTGCTTTGACATGAGTTGTGGGATGTAATGGTGCACGTATTTGCATGGTAACAGTTTGGTACAGCTATATGGGATGAGTACATGAATTATCCAACTACCGGTAACATATCAATCACAGGTGATCACAGCATGTTCCATTTTACTGCACTTTGCTAAGAGCCTCAATTGGAAAGAGGCAGAGGATGTATCCAAACACATCTAAACACAGAATCAGACAAAGCACTGTGGGTTCAGAATAACATTCAGTAGCTTGAAGACGCCAGGGTCAGGGACGCCAGTTTACACGGCGCGTATTTTGTGTAACCGCTACTTTCTCTTTGCGACTTTGCTTATCGCCTACACGACGCTGCTGGCCCCCCTCTTTGACTCCGATACTTTTCTGACCCTGCTCTCAAGGTGGAAGTTTTTCGCTGACCCCCCGCTGATAATGTAAACATCTCCCGTGGAGCTTTTGTGTCAACCACATGCGCGCAGCCCGCATGCGCGGACAGTCTGACATTTCACGTGTCACGCTGCAAAATATAACAGTTTAACAATAATAAACAGTATTTATGTTGGCGTGGGAGATGTAAATTTATCTGAACTACAGTATCTATCTGGACTCGTTACATTTTTTAAACAGTGCGTAACGTGCTGTGAAAATGAAGACACCAGGTTTATTTTTTATTTATTTATTTATTCAGCACCACAAAGTTTACAACACAAACACTGAGAATTAAACTGAACACACTATTAAAACACGTGAACCGAACTGTAACTACGTTAATGAACTGGACTCTTGCTGTGTGTTCATCTGGACCCATCAGAACCGCCGAACCGTCTGCCTGTTTGTTGGAACGACAGCTTCTCCACCTGGCAGAAATAAATAAAAAAAATAAAAAAAACTCTGTTGTTGTGTGATCAAAGTAAACACAAGCAAACATTATATTAAGAACGTTGATTTACCTGCTGTAAGTCAGCTGTTTATCACGGAGTAAAGTCCGGTTCTGGTCCACAGTCCACTCAGCGTCTGGTGTGCAGCTTGTTAGATGAAGCGGTCCCATTTGGTGTCAAATCCCCAGCTAACATTGAACGTTCAGACAATGTCCTCTGAACGTTGTCATCAACGTCCTCTGAACGTTTGCAGAAAACGTTCACTGAACGTCCAAATGAAACTCCATAAAACGTTCAGAGAACGTCCCCTGAATGTTCAGAAACTGTCCCCTGAACGTTCAGACAACGTCCTCTGAACGTTGTCATCAACGTCCTCTGAACGTTTGCAGAAAACGTTCACTGAACGTCCAAATGAAACTCCATAAAACGTTCAGAGAACGTCCCCTGAATGTTCAGAAACTGTCCCCCGAACGTTCAGACAACGTCCCCTGAATGTTCAGAAACTGTCCCCTGAACGTTCAGAAACTGTCCCTTCAACGTTCAGACAACACAAACTTTTCAAGTTCCCAATCCACAGTTTTAAATTGAGATTTATTAGTGGAATCATGATGATATGTAGTTGTGCAAATAACTCTTGGCTATGAATTAATTCTACAGTACTAACATTAAAAATAACAGAGTCGAAAGTTATGATAAAAGAATCAGTTTATTACACATAAAGGCATCAGTATCATAATATAAAACAAATCCGTATATGAATAAAAAAAATGCATAACTGGCATCAGTTGTAACAAAATAGGTACAAAAATAGGTACAAAAAGAATCTGTACATGGCATGCTATGCATATGAAAAATATAATGCATCTACTTCAAAACTGCGTTGAGGCAAACAAAGCTAGGAACCACATTTGACCATCCATTGTACAGCAGGAAACATGGTGGAAACCGTTGGTTTAAGGTTTACAAATCACTCCTTACATTTTTCCTTTATCCTCTTTAACCCTTGTGCGATCTTAACATTCTGTTTACTCCCCTTGTCCTACGGGTCAAAAATGACCCGCACTACCAAAGACCCAAAATAAAGCAGCTTTATTGAACTTTAAATCCAAAATCCATTTTCCACGATGAAACAACCTATTTATCAATGCATCTCAATTATTTATTTTTTTAATATTTTTTTTATCATGTATTTTTGTTACACAATACAAAAAGACAATCACCAGTTAACAGTATTACACTTTTTTTTTTACCACAAACCAACTGTCAAAACAGTTTTCTTTTACACAGTAAAGGTTTATTATGGCTATTATATAAATGTAAAGTAATTATTTCTGAATTATTTATATTGAAAGGGAAAAAACAGTCAACAATCTGGAACTTTTTTGTCACGTTTATTTTTTAAATATTTTTTAGGAAGTGAATTATAAAAATACTTCTCTCATAACACAACAAAAAAACAAAATGTTGCTTGATTTTGTGAACAATTTTCAACTTCTACTATATTTATCACATGTAGGACAGTATGTGAGCCCCTTCTTGTTTGCTCTGGTGATGGACCGACTAACAGATGAGGTCAGGCAGGAATCCCCATGGTCTATGATGTTTGCAGATGACATTGTGATATGTGGTGAGAACAGGGAACAGGTGGAAGAGAACTTGGAGAGGTGGAGGTATTCACTTGAAAGAAGAGTAATGAAACTCAGCCGTAGTAAGACAGAGTACATGTGTGTGAATGAGAGGGAGGCTGAGACTACAAGGAGCAGAGGTCACAAAGGTGCAGAACTTCAAGTACTTGGGGTCCACTGTCCAGGAAAATGGGGAATGTGGTAAAGAGGTGAAGAAGAGAGTCCAGGCAGGATGGAGTGGATGGAGAAAAGTTTCAGGAGTGATTTGTGACAAAAAGGTGTCAGCAAAGGTCAAAGGAAAAGTTTACAAGACAGTGGTGAGACCAGCTATGTTGTATGGTCTGGAGACAGAGACATGGACAAAAAGACAGGAGAAAGAACTGGAAGTAGCAGAAATGAAGATGCTGAGGTTCTCCTTAGGAGTGACAAGGATGGATAAGATCAGGAATGAGATCATCAGAGGTACAGCACATGTTGAACAACTGGGAGATAAAGTTAGGGAGGCCAGACTGAGATGGTTTGGACATGTCCAGAGGAGGGACAGTGGGTATATTGGTAGAAGGATGTTAGAAATGCAGCTGCCAGGAAAAAGACAAAGAGGAGATATATGGATGCAGTTAGAGAGGACATGGAGGTAGTTGGAGTGAGGACAGAGTGAGGTGGAGGAGGATGACTCACTGTGGCGACCCCTGAAAAGGGAAAAGCCGAAAGAAGAAGAAGAAGAAGGGCAGTATGTGTGAACGTGAGAATGGGCTTTGCAGATGTGTTTCTCACATGTGCAGCACACAGCTTTTGTCTTGCAGTCCTTCTTCCAGGGGCAGAACTGGCACCTTTTTCTTTTGACTGACCCAGCTGCAGCCTTTATTATTTCTTAGTTTGTTTTTTTGTTTTGCTTGGCAGCTTGTGTGATGTGAGGGGTTAGCTGCAGATCAAGAGTGCAGGTGCAGGTCAAATGCAAGTTCTAGTGTCTTTGATGTGTGTATGTGCGTGTGTGTGTGTGTGTGTGTGTGTGTGTGTGTGTGTGTGTTAGAGAGAGTTTGTGTGTGGCCTTTGAACTTTTTTCTGGTGTTTAAATGCCTTTATAATTCACGGGTCAAAAATGACCCATAGGACGATCTTTGGACCCTAGTGGTGTACAGCCCACATGTAAACCTAGACAAAAACAAAGTATCACTTTTTGTAATGATGGGGTCACTTTAGGAAAAGTCATAAAATTTCAAGTTGGAAAAATATAGTTTAAGGTATTTTTTCTATATCTAAACATGGTAGCGGGTCACTTTTGACCCGCAGGACAACACAAGGGTTAACATAAATTAAAAGATTAACAGAACAGCATAACACATAAAATGGAAAAGTCCACCTTTGGTACCTTTAAAAAAACAAAAGCTTTAGAATTACATTGGAGGGAGCTTATCAACTGGTGGCAAAACAAAATGTACCAGTACACAAACAAATCTAAAAGTACACAGCTCACATAGCTTTGGTCTGTACTTAACATTAATTTGTTTTTGTTTTTTATTAACATGCCTTCATTTTTCTTTTGGATTTATAGCTGCAACACTGGCAGTAACACGAGAAATATGAAAGCTATATAAAATTACAGTCCCACCACAAATATGTTTAAAAAGTGTGCTGGTCATAATATTTTAAATAAGTTGATTTATTTCAGTAATTCCATTCAAAAAGTGAAACTTTCATTAAACTGATTTCAAGTTTATTTCTTTTAATGCTGATAATTAAAACCAACAACTAATGACAACCCTAAATTTAGTACCTCAGAAAATTAGACTATTACTTGAGATTAATTTAAAAAAATGTTTATAAATGTTGGCCAACTGAGAACTATGAACATGAAATGTACAATATGTACATCTTTGAATACTTAGTTGGGGGTCCTTTTGCAAGGACCATGGTACCATGTTCATACTTTTCAGTTGGCCAACATCTATAAAAATCCTTTTTTTAATATTTTTTATCTCAAGTAATGTAATTTTCTGTTACCGGTAATGAATTTGGGCTTTTCATTAGTTGTCAGTTATAATCATCAACATTAAGAATTTTTTTAAAAATATATCAGTCTGTGTGAATGAATATAATATACAAGTTTTACTTTTTGAATGGAATTACTGAAATAAATAAACTTTTTCATATTCTAATTTTATGACCAGCACCTGTATTTGCATCTCTCCCCCCAAAAAATGTGTTCCTCAGTTCTGTGTGAGCCCGTGTCCTCCACT
Source organism: Garcialebias charrua (assembly GCA_038048925.1). Lineage (NCBI taxonomy): Eukaryota > Metazoa > Chordata > Actinopteri > Cyprinodontiformes > Rivulidae > Garcialebias > Garcialebias charrua. The sequence continues at coordinate 31,804 of JBBPBX010023407.1, read as the reverse complement.
TCTTTGTGGCACATTTTAAATGTCCTGTGTGACCCTCCACCTCCACTTCTTGTGGTGCATTAAATGTCCAGTGTCCACTTCTTTGTGGTGCATTAAATGTCCAGTGTGAAAGCCTCACCTCCACTTCTTTGTGGTGCATTAAATGTCCAGTGTGAAAGCCCCACCTCCACTTCTTTGTGACACGTTTTAATTGTCCAGTGTGAGCGCATGTCCTCTACCCTTTTTGCATGTTTTAAATGCTCTGCAGCATGAGTCCTTATAAAATCCTCTCTTGCCGCAGAATCCCCATTCATGATTCCATCTGCATTTGCAAAAAAACAAACAAAAACAAAAAAGAGTAATTAGTCATATGCAAAGGCAATCTGGAAAATGCACAGTGCCTTGCTGGGGTCTCCCCTATAACTGGATTAATAAATAATAAAAAAACATCCATCCCAGCAAATGTTGATAGGTGGCTTGTTCACCGTCAGTAAGGAAGAACAATCTGTTGAGCGATCTGGTTCAAGTTCAGAGTTATGTGAAATGTGAACATCCAATTCAGAGGGAAAATCATAAGAATGATTGGCATGATGGTCTGAATGAATACTGCCATGATCATCATCTGAAAAGGACCCATTTACAGGAATATCTACAGTTTCTGCATGGTTCATTGGTGCCATCATCATGAAGAGAGTCAGAACTTTCAAGTGATTCACTGTGTTCACTATGCATGGCAATGACTTCATGCTGAAATGCAGGAGAATTTTTAACAAAATCTTGAGAATCATCTTGGTCATCATCTAAACACTTAAATTTCCGCTTGGCAGCAAGATGAGTTCGTCTCCAAAGAGTAGATTTAGGAACAGAATAAATGTTTTTTGCCATTGTCAATGAGAGTTTAACCCTAACCCCAAGCCTCAGTTTCAGTTCCTCCACATAGGACAAACAGGTTTAACAATGTCAATCAAAACAGTTTGTTCACATGCAAATGAGGAACATCAGCCTGACGGTCATTAGAGGCCTTGATGACTCACAGGGTGCTCATGCAATAACAGCATTGGGGGATGGGGGGAGGGACAACAGTTCAAGTCTCAAGTCTGTAGTGAAAAAGGTTAAAAAAGTAAAAATAATCTTTCCACTTGAACGTCTTCAAGTTTCTTCACCTTATCCAGCTGAGTGAACTCTTTCTATCTGTACGGTTCAAACCGTTCAGAAGCTTTGTGTTTGCTTTAAACACTCACCGGTCTCAGAGTTTATGTAGTTCTTGTCAGTTGATCTGTTGAGAGTCGCTGCGTAAGTGACCTCCACAACCTGGACGTGTTCGTTTCTCTCTTCCTGTTCGGCGACCACGAGCACTGGAAGAGGGATTCAGGCACCGTCATAGGACTCCTAAACCCAAACCCGATGAAACAGAGAGACGGGAATGACGGGGTGAGCTGCGTTCTGTTTTAAAGTTCCAGCAGAACCACAGTCTGACGGTTACAGAACATCTAGAACTGATGCTGAGGAAACAGCTGTTCACTGGAGAAAGTTTTAGCTTTAGAAGCAAAACTCAAATATTTTTGAGGCTAGCTAACTCTGAAATTAAGTAAAACATCTGAAGTTGCAGTTCAAAAGCCTTAAACCTGTCTTGGTGTAACTTGGAAGCAGCTTATAAATTATAATTAATTCAGAATAATTTAATGAGCAAACACAAACCTTCATTATTCAACTGGGGTTAGGAGCATAAGGCCTCAAGCCCTTACCTTTCTTGTTGGTATCTGCTGACCAGGGATTTGGATTTGGTTCAAGCATCAAGATCCAGCTGCAGGGCGGTGCTCCTCTGTTTTGAACCAAACAAAGTAAAATGGTGGCAATGATGGGAAACCTTCACCACAAGGCATCCTGGGAGAAATCAAAGGGCCAATGAAAGGGCCTCCAACCAACAGTGGGGGTTGTGATTGCCCACCCTCAACTGTCACAGTGTTCAATCAAACCACCAGAACAACAAGGTTTTGCTTCTGGGCAGTGTTGCCAGGTGTACGATAATTATCGTATTTGTACGATAATTTTGCCCTCTGTACGATGTACGATCAATAATCCCGAAAAAGGCCAAAAATACGATAATTTGACCATTCCCTGAAGGTGTAGTTGTGATCGGTTTCCATCAGCCTGTCGCAACTGTCTGTCGGAGTTTTTTTGTGAACCCTGAAGGCATCTTGAAATTCCAGCCAATCGTGCTTTTCTAAATGTGACCTAAGAGTGACGTATGTGCAGAACAACGACCATGATTGGCTGAATAGTCCGCTGCGCCCGCCCCATGCGTTAGAAAAAGCAGAGCAGCAGAGCCGTGTGACACCGGTTTGGAAGAAGTGATGAAAATGATAGAACATTTATATAAAGTTGAACGTTAAATGATAAGAAATAAAATATGACAGGAAAACTGGGACATTACTGATACAGGAAGACATTTACACAACAAAAAAGGTAGGATATACAAGAAAAGCAGGAAGAAACAGGAACTGACTCGCATTAGACGACACACAGAGCTTAATAAATATCTTAAAATAATTGGAAAACATGCAACAGGACTTTTTTGTGACATGTGCACCAGCAATTTCCCTGAAACGGTTCAACATGTCTTTATGGAATGTCCAGGGTATGAAACAAGAAGAAAGCATTTCCAAAAATAAATAAATAAAATGATTTTTAATTAGGGATGTTTTTTTAGTAGTGATATCAGTAAAGTTAAAGATCAAGTTATTATTTCCTTGAAAATACAAACTTAATAGACAGAATTTAGTTGAGTTATTAAATTAATTTGACAGAATTTTTTTTTTTTTTAAATAATCTCCGGTCCACATTTCAGCTCGGTGGTGGTTAACAGCCATGAACCAAAACAAGAAGTGGGGGGGGGAGGAGGGGCTCATTAGTTGCCACCAGACATTAATACGTATTATTGTCTATGGTTCCCACCAGTACTGACGCCACAAAACTGGGGGTGCCTGTTAGACGCTACTCAACAACAGAGTGACTATAGAGCATACCTGTTATTTTGTTTATGACGGGTGTACGATAATTTCTCTCAAAATACGATAATTTTAGGGCTCTAGTACGATAATCCTACATTTCTCACCTGGCAACACTGCTTCTGGGGGATAAACAGGAGTTAATGGAAGCCATTTTCTGGCACCAGAGTTTAACTGAGAGAAGTACTGTGGGAGAATAGAGGGCGCTAAACCCTCTCTTAAACATCTAACTAACAGAAGTGTACAGTTTTTTACAATGCAGAAATAGAGATTTGGTGATAAATAATAACAACCATTATGTTTGTACTACTGTATACTCTTTAAATTAAATCACACCAAACATGTTTTTTCACATTGAATGTCTAGAGTGAACGTTCAGACAACATTCAGACAACATTAGAAGTGCACTTCAAAACAAAAATAGAGATTTGGTGATAATAATTAATGACCATTAAAGTTTTAAAGATTAAAAAAACTAATTAAATAAAAATATGCCACTGTTTTTTTTTTTTCTCACAGTAAGCAAACATTCAGAAAACGTCAGTGCACTTCATATCAAGACAAAAATAAAGATTTGGTGACAATAACCATAGCTTTTAAATATTAAAAAAAAACTGATTAAATGATCACAGCAAACATTTGTTTTTCACAGCAATTGATAGTTTACAGTGCCATCAGAAGGGCAAACTTTTTATAACAAGACAAAAATAGAGATCTGGTGACAATAACAACCATGTAATTATGGTTATAGATAAAGAACCCATATGAGTGGGGGTCTCGTACGTGGGCCCATTGCTCTATTGAAGATATAAAGACTGATTAAAGAAGTCACAGTAAACATGATTGTCATGTCAAGTGAATGTTCATAGTGAACGTTCAGACAATGTTCAGACAATGTCAGAAGTGCACACCTTTTGTAACAAAACAAAAATAGAGATTTGGTCATAAATAATAACAACCATTAAAGTGTCAAAGATGTAAGAAATAAGTGAATGAAATTACACCAATTTTTTTTTCTTACAGTGAGTGAACGTTCAGCGTTAACGTTCAGGAAACGTTCAGACAACGTTCAGATAATGTTCAAACAATGTTCAGACAATGTTCAGATAATGTTCAGACAATGTTCAGACAATGTTCAGACAATGTTCAGACAATGTTCAGACAATGTTCAGGCAATGTTCAGACAATGTTCAGGCAATGTTCAGACAATGTTCAGACAATGTTCAGACAATGTTCAGGCAATGTTCAGACAATGTTCAGACAATGTTCAGGCAATGTTCAGACAATGTTCAGACAATGTTCAGGCAATGTTCAGACAATGTTCAGACAATGTTCAGGCAATGTTCAGACAATGTTCAGACAATGTTCAGGCAATGTTCAGACAATGTCAGAAGTGCACACTTTTTGTAACAAAACAAAAATAGAGATTTGGTCATAAATAATAACAACCATTAAAGTTTCAAAGGTGTAAGAACTAATTGAATGAAATTACACCAATTTTTTTTTCTTACAGTGAGTTACCGTTCAGCGTTAACGTTCAGGGTTAACGTTGAGGCAACGTTCAGACAACGTTGGGTCCTGAACATTCGACATTCGACCTTTAGACGACGTTCACTGAACGTCATCTGAACATTTGCTTGCTAGCTGGGTCTGTTGACTCTTATCCAAATTCCAGCTTTAACTTGTTGTTAACTTGTTGACAACAACTTGTAGTTAGCTGATTTTAGCCAGAGAGGAAAGCAGACGAGGCAGGCTGCCTCTCGGCTGCTGTTTACCTCAGGCAGCATGCATGCGCAGTAGTGAAGGTTCCAAAAATCACAGCGCCATCTAATGGCCCAGCATGGTAACTACAGTGAAATCATGAGGACGGGGGGTGGAGGGGGAGAGAGTTGTATCCACAGAATTCGACCGTGTCAACGCAAAACTTTTCACCTAATTAACATACCCAAAACATCCGTTTCCCCCACACAGTGTCCGTGTAAACAGGGCCTTACTGTGTAGTGCCTCGGATCCTGGACAGCTGTGGTGGTGGGGAGACGGGTGTTATAGGTATGGCAAGCAGTTTCATTATATAATGAACACTTTGAAAAGCACTGTGGTAAGCCTTTAATTATATTTATTCAATATCCCTGACTTTGACCCCTTACCAAACTGTGAACAGTGATTTAGGCATAGCACTGTTTTTAGTTTTCTACATTTGCCTTATAATCTAGCTGTTTTTGCTACTTTTTTTACATCTTCTTTTAATTGTTTAACAAAAAAAAATCTGTATGACTGTCTGTTGTTGTCGCTGTTGTCCACTGTTGTCATCATTCTTTGTTGAAACCAGGTCTCTCTTGTAAATGAGTCCTCGAGGCTCAATGGGATCAACCGGCCTAAATAAAGTTTGAATGAATTAAACCCTTAATAATCACAATGAGATAACGCTTCATAGAGCAGTTGAAAAATGGTTCAAATGTGTTTATAAAAATAAAATAAAGAATAAATGCAAACCTCCTTTCAAACAGCTAACAGATTGATTTGAACAAAGGACCTTCAAGGGGATAATGATGCAGCTGAACTGAACATTAAGTTGAACATTAGTTGTTTTTTTGTTTGATGTTTTTCTTCTGGAGTTTTATATAGATTGAGATGTACAGCTAGAGCCCTTGCGGAAAGAGGAGATGTCCACTTAGAGAAGAAAAAGTGATGAATTTTCCCTCCACTTTAACTTTGTTTCTTGGAGTACATGTAAGGAAAATCCATTTTCTTTCGACCCTGACTACCAGACAAATACATTTCTAGAAAACAAGCCAGATTTGTGTTTGCATCGATCTCTTTTCTCCTCCCATTTGAACATCGATCAACCACCGTATGAAAATCCACTATGTCTCTCTGATCCATCTCTTTTTTTCTCGTTGGCTACGTGCTGTTCTTTTTCTCAGCCCTTCTTCTCGGCTTAAAGAGACGATAAGCAACTTTTGCTGTGACATTTACCCCCTCAGACTTAAAAAAGTGACACTTCAGGGTCTCTGCTTTAATGAACGGGCCAGCAAGAACGTTCATATCGTACACGAGAAAAAGGAGGGCAAAAGGTGTCAAATGAAGCGTGGAAGACACAAAGTGTTGGATAGAAAAAATGAGGCTGCAAACACAAAATGATGGTGGGGAATACGATGAGCGACATCATGGAGACAGATCGGTGGGAAGAGCTGTAGGTTACAGAAAATGATTGTTGATCAATGAGCCTTGCAGAAAAAGATGTTGGACTTGGTGCAACATTTTCAGCCCTGCAGCTGTCGCCTATATATGAAGCGATTCTCCTGGCTTGATCTACGGTGGCCCTAAGGTGTAAATGAACTACATAAAAAAATGGAATTACATTTGAAAAAACACAACAACAACAAAATAAAAACACAACAACATTTGAAAAAACAACATTACATTTGAAAAAAAAAAACAAAAACAGAACATTTGAAAAAAACGGAATTACATTAAGCCAAAGCGGAAGTGGCCGAAGCGGAAGTGGCCCGAATCACATTAGGAAAAAAATGGAATTAAAAAAAAACATTTGAAAAAACAGAATGACATTTGAAAAACGGAAAAAAACGGAATTACATTTGAAAAAAAACAGAATGACATTTGGAAAAACAGAATTACATTAAGCCAAAGCGGAAGTGGCCGAAACGGAAGTGGCCCGAATCACATTAGGAAAAAACCGGAATTACATTTGAAAAAAACGAATGACATTTGGAAAAACGGAATTACAGTTGGAAAAAAAAACAGAATGACATTTTGAAAAACGGAATTACATTTGAAAAAAATGCAATTACATAAAAAAAAACAGAATGACATTTGGAAAAACGGAATTACATTTGAAAAAAAAAACAGAATTACATTTGAAAAAACAGAATGACATTTGGAAAAACGGAATTACATTTGAAAAAAACGGAATTACATTTGAAAAAAACAGAATGACATTTGGAAAAACTGAATTAATTCTGTTTTTTTCTAATGTGATTCGGGCCACTTCCGCTTCGGCCACTTCCGCTTTGGCTTAATGTAATTCCGTTTTTTTCAAATGTCATTCTGTTTTTTTCAAATGTAATTTCGTTTTTTCAAATGTTGTGTTTTTGTTTTTTTTTTAATGTAATTCCGTTTTTTTAATGTAGTTCATTTACACCTTAGGGCCACCGTATTGATCTGCATGGGTGTATGATGAGAGAGAGAGTTTGATGACTACATCAGACATTTTTTTCAGTATTTTGAGGTTTTGACTCATCTAACAATCCACAGCTAAGGCTGAACCTAACTCTCCTACACTGGGCAGACCTGTGATTACTGGTCTGCCTCATTTAGCATGTCATGCCTCAGCACTGAAATACAAATGCAGCGGCAGTTCAATAATACTTTCTGCACAACTGATGAACTGTGACACAATAACACCATATTTTATACAGTCATCACCTGAGTGTTCCACAAGATAAATCACCTGCCTTGCACTCTCAAAATACTTGCTTATCCTCAGGTGTGCAGCTAACAAATGTGAACGATGCCCCCGTATGTGCGTAGCAAAAAAGCATTGCAATGTTAGTATATCAAGATTTTCATCTTCTTTCGGCTGCTCCCCTTCTTCAGGGGTCGCAACAGCAAACTAACTCGCACAACGACTTGGCAATTGTTTTTATGCAGGATGCCCTCCCTGTCGCAACCACAGACCACCAAGCTACCACAGCCCTCTGTGTGGAGCAGAGAGCTGCTATCTAGGTCACCCGGGGGAGTAGATAATGGGGGTTAAGGGCCTTGCTCAAGGGCCCAGAATGGGGCAAATGAGGGTGGAGGCAGGTGTGGGTCTCCTTTCCTACCCACATATAAAACAATTTTATGTTGTCTTTCTGGGGAGTCAAACCAGCGACCGTTCTGATCACATGTACACCTTCTCTAACCTCTGTGCCACTGCACCCCCATCACTAAATCAAGATGAAATTAATAAAAATAATAATAATAAAAACTTTTATGTTCGTATGTCTCATAAGGTGACAGTAGATTGCGTGATACCAGAAGCTGACGAAGTTTGGAATAAATGTTTCAGGGTGCTCTGACACAGCTAGGAGTGTTTGTGCAGACTGCGTTTCTGAAAACATATGCCCAAAATAAGGTCATTCTTTTCAGGGGTATCTACAGAATAAAATGGCAAAATAACTAAATGTACCATGTGTTGCTAAAACCATCACCTCCTTGACATGTAAGGTAAAGTGAAGTAGAATGACATCACATCCAACTTAACTGTGTTCAGTTTAAATTTTGAAAAACACTCTGCTTTACTATTGTGCCCAGAGATTAAGCTAACTATTGTTAGCTAATAGCAGCAAGATTTTTGACATTTGAGGCATTCAAACACAAAGACCCCACTCCCCCAACACACACACTTTTTGCCCTGCTCTACTCAGGCAGGAGGTTGAGGAGCATTAAGTGTAGAACCACTAGACTGAGGAACAGCTTCTACCCTGAGGCTGTTAGACTAATGAATATCTAACCAGGATAATCACTGTAAGAAAAAAAAACACACTGTAATGCAACGTTGATTTTTGATATGTTCTGCTGATTATCCACGCTGCTGAGTATTTCATGCTATTATTATTATTACATTATTTAATTCATTCATTCATACTTATCCACTCACAAAGACTCGTGTTCATGCTGTTGTTGATCGGTGTATTGTTTTGCACTATTAGTGACTAGCGTATATCTTAGCTCTTTTAGCGTACCGTTTGGCAAATACATGTACTTTAAATTGTTGCTATTGTTGGATGTAACACCACATGTACCGCATGTGATGCAAATTACAATAAAGAACCTTGACCTTGACCTTGAATAACCATGTAATGTAAAATGACAGTGATGTAAAAATGCGCAAGTCAAAAAATGATTTCCAAGATTGCAAGTCACTTTAATTGTCGTCTTGCTCAAACTGGGCATTAGCTTGTATTAGTTTGGTTCGAAGTAAACTCAATTCAGCAAAGTTAAGCTATTCATTCAGCTATCGACAACAAAAAAATATTTGCAGCTTTTCCACCAAGCTGCACCTTTCTGGCATCTCATTTATTTATTGTCAAGACGTTTCCTCCGACTTCACAGAAATGTCTTTTTCTTCATCTGCTATGTCCATATCTAAACCTTCCTGTTGAGGTTTCTTACTGACTACATTTGAGCCCGTTCACAATCTTACAGCCTGGAGACGCTAAATTAATCGTATGTTGTTTGAAGAAGAAGTGTATCCTTATTGTGCTGAGAGCCTGGGACAGCACATGTTGGACTTTTTCTATCGGTCCTAACAACAAATCCACTCCTTACTCTCTGTTTCATCTTTGTCTTTAAACGCTTATCTGCTTTTCAAGGTTAAATGATTCTGGAACCGAGCGCAGTAATTGGTTTGCTATCTTCTGCGTTATCAAGCTTTTCTTGTGCTTTCTCGAGCTGATTTTGTAAGCTTGGCTCCGGTAGGAAGAAAGCACCGTGACGGGGAATATTTTTCTTTCACTTCATTAGAATTTCACTATCTTCATTTAATTTTATTTTGCTTCTAAAAAAAAGGTTTAATGGATGTTTACAAAGAGGAACATTTAGGGAGATTGGAGGTCAGGATGGAATTTGTAATCTTGTGATGTACAGGTGTATAGTCATTTGCCTGAAAATGTCTGTTTTGTGCACCTGCTTATGGGATTTGAGGTGGCTGACAAAATACAAAAAAAAAAAAGCTGTTTCCTGCTTCTTGGAGTGATGGTGCTGAAACAGTGTGCCAGCTCAGCAGAGCCTGACACAGCGCTGTACCAAATCCTACAGTGCAATAAAAACAAATAAAACAGAAAAAGAGAGCTGGAGTAAGATGTACAAATTGTTGACGAAGCTGCTGAAAATGCCAGAAACGCAGCGGGGGAGAGACGGGGACATGTTTGATGATGTTTACCCAGGAGAGCATCAGATCCTCCTGTGCTTTACATCAATTTGTTCTTTTTTTAAATTTGGAAACATTAAGTTGTTAGTCCCTAATCCCCATTTGTAATTAAACGTGTGCTTGGGAACAGTGTGTCTGGTTGTGTAAAGCAGCGCTCTCAGCGTGCAGAGTGGGCTGCACCCATCTTCCCCTGCATTCTTGCATCTCACTTACATCTTTGCGACTCACCCTCACCTTCCTGCTGAATGGTTTTCACGCTCACTGACACACAGCCAGATAGAGAAAACACAGAGGAAATCAAGCTTTAGTGTGTTCGGCCATGTGAGAAATTGACATGTCTCTAAAGTTCTCCCGGTAGTGCGGTGGATTTTTTCCCAGAG